>OZ020507.1:94632229-94832229 GCA_963971375.1 Platycheirus rosarum
AAACACCCCTCGAGATACTACCTAATAAATACTAAATACCAAGTTTGAAGCAAATCGGCGCATCCGCTTAGGTTTGTTGAGGCGCGAACAGACAGACGGTCGGAATTTCCGGACCCACTTTTTTGAACTTCTCTATTATCTTTTGCACGAATCCATAACTTGCATTTTAGTACCTAAATCGCAAGTAAAAAACAAATGACAAATTGAGCCCTAACCGCCATTTTTCACAAAATCAAGTTAATAGTGCAATTCGATAGCTTACTCTTTTACGCATGTATCCTTATCATTAGTTTTTCAATAAGACTTTTTTACAAAGAGTTACAGAGAAAACAAAATTTATCGTAACCGATATGCTCGGTCCATTTTGAAGCTAAGGAAAAAACAAAATAAATTGTACGACTGGATCGCACGTACTTGCTCTTATGTGCGGTCACAGCTTTGAATAAAATTTGAAAAATATTAAGGCAACTTCAAAGATTATATTCGATTTTTCTGACTTTTGATTGTTTGAAAAAAGTACGTAAGATAGTTTTCAGCGGTAAAATTTAAACGCCATTTAATTTCTTTAAAAAAATGTTAAAAAGTGTGATTTTTTTTTCAAAATCGTTAAAGCCGTTTTTAAACAAAACGGTTTTTTTAAAAAATTAAAAAAAATAATTCAAGAATACAAAACTTAAGCACAAAAATAACTTACATTTAAAAAAAAAAAATCACTTAACCGTTTTCAAAACATTGACACGAAAAAATACGTAATTTTTGTGTGATGTGGTAGACACATTTATTCTGTAGTTAATATACCAAGTTTCTCTTCAATATAGTTATTTCTGATCTGCCTGACACTGGGAGTGACGTTAAACTGACCATGTTTGCTGATGTTACCGCCATATTTACATCAGGAATATATTACTTTGACGTACATCGTAAACTACAAGCATCTTTATTTATTTATAATTCTTTATTCCTGTGAAAGTATGCCATTATGTATGGAACTCGATTTCTTTTGCATGGCCACCACGGGCATGCTTGCAGAAGTCCAAACGCTGAACCCAATTTTCGACGGTTTTCAAGCATAAATCGGCCGATACTGCTGCAATTTCACGTTCGATATTCGAACGAAGTTCATCAGTCGTCGCTGGCTTGTAGGTATAGACCATACTTGACGTAGCCCCACAGGAAATAGTCTAACGGCGTCAAATCGCACGACCGAGGCGGCCAAGCGACTGGACCATTTCGTGAGATAACACGTTCTCCAAACTTGGTTTCCAATAAATTGATTGTGACATTCGCTGTGGTGCTTGTGGCGCCGTCCTGTTGGAACCACATGTCTCCCAAGTCCATATTATCTAATTGGGGCCAAAAATATTCGGTTATATTGAATGGTAGCGATTCCCATTTACAGTAACGTGCCGGTCTTGATCATCACGGAAGAAGTACGGGCCAATGACGCCGCCGGCCCATAAACAACACCAAACCGTAATTTTTTTTGGATGCAATGATGACTCATGGAATACGTGTGGATTGCTACCTGACCAATACCGCATATTTTGTTTATTGACGAAGCTATTTAGCCAGAAATGAGCCTCATCGCTGAAGATGATTTTTCGATGAAAATCCGAATCATTTTCAAGTTGTTGCTCACCACGACGCTTCTGGTGGTCAAGCGGCTTCAGTTCTTGCGTCAATTTAATCTTGTACGGATGTAGGCCAAGATCTTTTCCCAAAACTCGCCACAACGACGTCACAGAGATGCCCAACGCTTGAGAACGACGTGTGAGAGACACATTTGGGCTTTCTGCAACTGAAGTCTCAGCGGCAGCAATATTCTCGACAGTATGGGCATTTCTTTGTCTCACTGGCACGGGAACATTTTGTATTGTGCCTGTGGATTCAAATTTTTCCACTAGACGCTCAATTGTTGATCTGCTAGGACGATTATGACGACCATGAATTGGACGTAGCGCTCTTAACGTTGAGGTTACTGACTCCGAATTTCGGTAGTAAATTTTAATAAATTCGTGTCGTTGTTGGCTCTTATATCTTTCCATCATGAAATGGCAAACCTTACTGAAGAGAAATGTCAAAAGAACGGCAAGAAATATGGCCTATACTTTTGTAGCGTCCCTGTTGAAAAACCCTTTATAAGGGTTTTTATTTGTAGATTTCCCTTGAAAAAAAAAACTAATATTATTTATAAAATCATAATCTCATTGTATCATTGCCGAATTATAGTTGTAAAGGAAATTATTAATACTATATCTCTAGCTATAAATTCAGAAAATGTAACCAATTATCTTATGCTACATAATAAATAAATAAATAAATACTTGTTTATTGTTAAAAATTGTGTCCTGTCAAAAACTTTTCGGGCTATAGATTAAAAAAAAATCTAATTCGTTTAATCGTTCTCGAGATGGGGACACAACACGAAACCTAGTTAAATTTTATTTATTTAAATAATTAGATCAGATAAGAAAAAAATCTTCTCCTAAGATAAATTCTTCACTTAAGAAAAATAAATTGCACGACTGGGTCGCACGTACTTGCTCATATGTGCGGTCACATCGTCGAATAAAATTTAAACAAAATGCACGACTCGGTCGCACGAACTTGTTCTTATGCAAGAAAATTGCTTAGTGGCTGCGTATGTATTTTCATATATATTAAAATAAAAAAAAATTTATTTTTAATTAGTTCAAGAGTTTCTCAGAATAACTAAGTACGCAATAAAATTTGAAAACCAAAATGTCAATCGAGGAAAAAAATAATGAAAATCGTTAGACCAGTTTTTTTTTTAAGTGGTTTTTTTGAAAAACTTTTCGAAAAAAATTTAAAAAAATTTTTTAGTATGTCAATTTAAGAAAATCTGTAGTTTTCATCTGGGAAAATTATTAAAAAAAAATTCAATCAAACCGTTTTCAAAATATTTCGAAAACCAATTTTTTTTAGAAAATTTTTAAAAATTGAAAAAAAAAGTTTTGAAAATTTTGAAATGCAATATTATTTACATTATAAATGACTTCCTGTGTACAAAATTTTATTGAAATCAGGATAATGGTTTACCATAAAACCATATTTGAATAAACCGGTTACATGAGAGGTACCGTTATAGAAAAATTTTTAAAAAATTCGTTCTAACTGAAATATATATTGTTGTAAAAAAATAGCACCCTGAAAGTTTTATCAAAATCATAAGAGCCGTTTTTGAGAAAATCAAACTTTTTGTTAAAAATTGTATGACAGGTACCGTTATTGTTCGACCTAGAGCAAACATGAAAAACACCCCTCGAGATACTACCTAATAAATACTAAATACCAAGTTTGAAGCAAATCGGCGCATCCGCTTAGGTTTGTTGAGGCGCGAACAGACAGACGGTCGGAATTTCCGGACCCACTTTTTTGAACTTCTCTATTATCTTTTGCACGAATCCATAACTTGCATTTTAGTACCTAAATCGCAAGTAAAAAACAAATGACAAATTGAGCCCTAACCGCCATTTTTCACAAAATCAAGTTAATAGTGCAATTCGATAGCTTACTCTTTTACGCATGTATCCTTATCATTAGTTTTTCAATAAGACTTTTTTACAAAGAGTTACAGAGAAAACAAAATTTATCGTAACCGATATGCTCGGTCCATTTTGAAGCTAAGGAAAAAACAAAATAAATTGTACGACTGGATCGCACGTACTTGCTCTTATGTGCGGTCACAGCTTTGAATAAAATTTGAAAAATATTAAGGCAACTTCAAAGATTATATTCGATTTTTCTGACTTTTGATTGTTTGAAAAAAGTACGTAAGATAGTTTTCAGCGGTAAAATTTAAACGCCATTTAATTTCTTTAAAAAAATGTTAAAAAGTGTGATTTTTTTTTCAAAATCGTTAAAGCCGTTTTTAAACAAAACGGTTTTTTTAAAAAATTAAAAAAAATAATTCAAGAATACAAAACTTAAGCACAAAAATAACTTACATTTAAAAAAAAAAAATCACTTAACCGTTTTCAAAACATTGACACGAAAAAATACGTAATTTTTGTGTGATGTGGTAGACACATTTATTCTGTAGTTAATATACCAAGTTTCTCTTCAATATAGTTGTTTCTGATCTGCCTGACACTGGGAGTGACGTTAAACTGACCATGTTTGCTGATGTTACCGCCATATTTACATCAGGAATATATTACTTTGACGTACATCGTAAACTACAAGCATCTTTAACTATGTTAGAAAAATATTTTTTTAAATGGAAAATTTAAGTTAACTCTACAAAAACACAAGCTATTTGGTTTACACGTCGACGTAAGGAGTGTTTCTTGCCAAATAATGTTTTACTACGAATATGCGGATCTAGTATTGATTGGTCCAAACACTGCAGATATCTTGGCATTATGATTTTGCGAAACCGTACAAAAACAAGCTTCAAATATGCCAAAACAAAATTTAAAAAAATGATTCTTTGTTTACCATGGCATTTTTCCACTCACCGGCTTCGTGAACTAGCTGATATCAACTTTTAAGATATATTTATAGAAAAATCTACGCAATATAATAAATGTAATTTGTCTGATAATAAATTATTAAAAGAATTATTATTATCAAACTAAGTTTCAGACAAACACGAATATATGATTGTTTTATATAAATAAATCAAATTATTAAACATAATATTGAGGTTATTGCAATATTAGATATAAGTGTAATATCGGGTTTTTCAATAAGAGCGCAAAAGTTTTTTTTAATAAAACAAAAACGGTTTTGGATATCAATGAAATTCTTTATTCCTGTGAAAGTAAGCCATTATGTATGGAACTCGATTTCTTTTGCATGGCCACCACGGGCATGCTTGCAGAAGTCCAAACGCTGAACCCAATTTTCGACGGTTTTCAAACATAAATCGGCCGATACTACTGCAATTTCACGTTCGATATTCGTACGAAGTTCATCAGTCGTCTCTGGCTTGTAGGTATAGACCATACTTGACGTAGCCCCACAGGAAATAGTCTAACGGCGTCAAATCGCACGACCGAGGCGGCCAAGCGACTGGACCATTTCGTGAGATAACACGTTCTCCAAACTTGGTTTCCAATAAATTGATTGTGACATTCGCTGTGGTGCTTGTGGCGCCGTCCTGTTGGAACCACATGTCTCCCAAGTCCATATCATCTAATTGGGGCCAAAAATATTCGGTTATCATTGAATGGTAGCGATCCCCATTTACAGTTACGTGCCGGTCTTGATCATCACGGAAGAAGTACGGGCCAATGACGCCGCCGGCCCATAAACAACACCAAACCGTAATTTTTTTTGGATGCAATGATGACTCATGGAATACGTGTGGATTGCTACCTGACCAATACCGCATATTTTGTTTATTGACGAAGCTATTTAGCCAGAAATGAGCCTCATCGCTGAAGATGATTTTTCGATGAAAATCCGAATCATTTTCAAGTTGTTGCTCACCACGACGCTTCTGGTGGTCAAGCGGCTTCAGTTCTTGCGTCAATTTAATCTTGTACGGATGTAGGCCAAGATCTTTTCCCAAAACTCGCCACAACGACGTCACAGAGATGCCCAACGCTTGAGAACGACGTGTGAGAGACACATTTGGGCTTTCTGCAACTGAAGCCTCAGCGGCAGCAATATTCTCGACAGTATGGGCATTTCTTTGTCTCACTGGCACGGGAACATTTTGTATTGTGCCTGTGGATTCAAATTTTTCCACTAGACGTTCAATTGTTGATCTGCTAGGACGATTATGACGACCATCAATTGGACGTAGCGCTCTTAACGTTGAGGTTACTGACTCCGAATTTCGGTAGTAAATTTTAATAAATTCGTGTCGTTGTTGGCTCTTATATCTTTCCATCATGAAATGGCAAACCTTACTGAAGAGAAATGTCAAAAGAACGGCAAGAAATATGGCCTATACTTTTGTAGCGTCCCTGTTGAAAAACCCTTTATAAGGGTTTTTATTTGTAGATTTCCCTTGAAAAAAAAACTAATATTATTTATAAAATCATAATCTCATTGTATCATTGCCGAATTATAGTTGTAAAGGAAATTATTAATACTATATCTCTAGCTATAAATTCAGAAAATGTAACCAATTATTTTATGCTACATAATAAATAAATAAATAAATACTTGTTTATTGTTAAAAATTGTGTCCTGTCAAAAACTTTTCGGGCTATAGATTAAAAAAAAATCTAATTCGTTTAATCGTTCTCGAGATGGGGACACAAAACGAAACCTAGTTAAATTTTATTTATTTAAATAATTAGATCAGATAAGAAAAAAATCTTCTCCTAAGATAAATTCTTCACTTAAGAAAAATAAATTGCACGACTGGGTCGCACGTACTTGCTCATATGTGCGGTCACATCGTCGAATATAATTTAAACAAAATGCACGACTCGGTCGCACGAACTTGTTCTTATGCTAGAAAATTGCTTAGTGGCTGCGTATGTATTTTCATATATATTAAAATAAAAAAAAAATTATTTTTAATTAGTTCAAGAGTTTCTCAGCATAACTAAGTACGCAATAAAATTTGAAAACCAAAATGTCAATCGAGGAAAAAAATATTGAAAATCGTTAGACCAGTTTTTTTTTAAGTGGTTTTTTTAAAAACTTTTCGAAAAAATATTAAAAAAATTTTTAGTATGTCTATTTAAGAAAATCTGTAGTTTTCATCTGGAAAAATTATTAAAAAAAAATTCAATCAAACCGTTTTCAAAATATTTCGAAAACCAATTTTTTTTAGAAAATTTTAAAAAATTGAAAAAAAAAGTTTTGAAAATTTTGAAATGCAATATTATTTACATTATAAATGACTTCCTGTGTGCAAAATTTTATTGAAATCAGGATAATGGTTTACCATAAAACCATATTTGAATAAACCGGTTACATGAGAGGTACCGTTATAGAAAAAAATTTAAAAAAATTCGTTCTAACTGAAATATGTATTGTTGTAAAAAAAATAGCACCCTGAAAGTTTTATCAAAATCATAAGAGCCGTTTTTGAGAAAATCAAACTTTTTGTTAAAAATTGTATGAGAGGTACCGTTATTGTTCGACCTAGAGCAAACATGAAAAACACTATCGAGATACTACCTAATAAATACTAAATACCAAGTTTGAAGCAAATCGGCGCATCCGCTTAGGTTTGTTGAGGCGCGAACAGACAGACGGTCGGAATTTCCGGACCCACTTTTTTGAACTTCTCTATTATCTTTTGCACGAATCCATAACTTGCATTTTAGTACCTAAATCGCAAGTAAAAAACAAATGACAAATTGAGCCCTAACCGCCATTTTTCACAAAATCAAGTTAATAGTGCAATTCGATAGCTTACTCTTTTACGCATGTATCCTTATCATTAGTTTTTCAATAAGACTTTTTTACAAAGAGTTACAGAGAAAACAAAATTTATCGTAACCGATATGCTCGGTCCATTTTGAAGCTAAGGAAAAAACAAAATAAATTGTACGACTGGATCGCACGTACTTGCTCTTATGTGCGGTCACAGCTTTGAATAAAATTTGAAAAATATTAAGGCAACTTCAAAGATTATATTCGATTTTTCTGACTTTTGATTGTTTGAAAAAAGTACGTAAGATAGTTTTCAGCGGTAAAATTTAATCGCCATTTAATTTCTTTAAAAAATGTTAAAAAGTGTGATTTTTTTTTCAAAATCGTTAAAGCCGTTTTTAAACAAAACGGTTTTTTTAAAAAATTAAAAAAAATAATTCAAGAATACAAACTTAAGCACAAAAATAACTTACATTTAAAAAAAAAATCACTTAACCGTTTTCAAAATATTGACACGAAAAAATACGTAATTTTTGTGTGATGTGGTAGACACATTTATTCTGTAGTTAATATACCAAGTTTCTCTTCAATATAGTTGTTTCTGATCTGCCTGACCCTGGGATTGACGTTAAACTGACCATGTTTGCTGATGATACCGCCATATTTACATCAGGAATATATTACTTTGACGTACATCGTAAACTACAAGCATCTTTAACTATGTTAGAAAAATATTTTTTTAAATGGAAAATTTAAGTTAACTCTACAAAAACACAAGCTATTTGGTTTACACGTCGACGTAAGGAGTGTTTCTTGCCAAATAATGTTTTACTACGAATATGCGGATCTAGTATTGATTGGTCCAAACACTGCAGATATCTTGGCATTATGATTTTGCGAAACCGTACAAAAACAAGCTTCAAATATGCCAAAACAAAATTTAAAAAAATGATTCTTTGTTTACCATGGCATTTTTCCACTCACCGGCTTCGTGAACTAGCTGATATCAACTTTTAAGATATATTTATAGAAAAATCTACGCAATATAATAAATGTAATTTGTCTGATAATAAATTATTAAAAGAATTATTATTATCAAACTAAGTTTCAGACAAACACGAATATATGATTGTTTTATATAAATAAATCAAATTATTAAACATAATACTGAGGTTATTGCAATATAAGTTATAAGTGTAATATCGGGTTTTTCAATAAGAGCGCAAAATTTTTTTTAATAAAACAAAAACGGTTTTGGATATCAATAAAATTCTTTATTCCTGTGAAAGTATGCCATTATGTATGGAACTCGATTTCTTTTTCATGGCCACCACGGGCATGCTTGCAGAAGTCCAAACGCTGAACCCAATTTTCGACGGTTTTCAAGCATAAATCGGCCGATACTGCTGCAATTTCACGTTCGATATTCGTACGAAGTTCATCAGTCGTCGCTGGCTTGTAGGTATAGACCATACTTGACGTAGCCCCACAGGAAATAGTCTAACGGCGTCAAATCGCACGACCGAGGCGGCCAAGCGACTGGACCATTTCGTGAGATAACAGGTTCTCCAAACTTGGTTTCCAATAAATTGATTGTGACATTCGCTGTGGTGCTTGTGGCGCCGTCCTGTTGGAACCACATGTCTCCCAAGTCCATATTATCTAATTGGGGCCAAAAATATTCGGTTATATTGAATGGTAGCGATCCCCATTTACAGTAACGTGCCGGTCTTGATCATCACGGAAGAAGTACGGGCCAATGACGCCGCCGGCCCATAAACCACACCAAACCGTAATTTTTTTTGGATGCAATGATGACTCATGGAATACGTGTGGATTGCTACCTGACCAATACCGCATATTTTGTTTATTGACGAAGCCATTTAGCCAGAAATGAGCCTCATCGCTGAAGATGATTTTTCGATGAAAATCCGAATCATTTTCAAGTTGTTGCTCACCACGACGCTTCTGGTGGTCAAGCGGCTTCAGTTCTTGCGTCAATTTAATCTTGTACGGATGTAGGCCAAGATCTTTTCCCAAAACTCGCCACAACGACGTCACAGAGATGCCCAACGCTTGAGAACGACGTGTGAGAGACACATTTGGGCTTTCTGCAACTGAAGCCTCAGCGGCAGCAATATTCTCGACAGTATGGGCATTTCTTTGTCTCACTGGCACGGGAGCATTTTGTACTGTGCCTGTGGATTCAAATTTTTCCACTAGACGCTCAATTGTTGATCTGCTAGGACGATTATGACGACCATGAATTGGACGTAGCGCTCTTAACGTTGAGGTTACTGACTCCGAATTTCGGTAGTACATTTTAATAAATTCGTGTCGTTGTTGGCTCTTATATCTTTCCATCATGAAATGGCAAACCTTACTGAAGAGAAATGTCAAAAGAACGGCAAGAAATATGGCCTATACTTTTGTAGCGTCCCTGTTGAAAAACCCTTTATAAGGGTTTTTATTTGTAGATTTCCCTTGAAAAAAAAACTAATATTATTTATAAAATCATAATCTCATTGTATCATTGCCGAATTATAGTTGTAAAGGAAATTATTAATACTATATCTCTAGCTATAAATTCAGAAAATGTAACCAATTATTTTATGCTACATAATAAATAAATAAATAAATACTTGTTTATTGTTAAAAATTGTGTCCTGTCAAAAACTTTTCGGGCTATAGATTAAAAAAAAATCAAATTCGTTTAATCGTTCTCGAGATGGGGACACAACACGAAACCTAGTTAAATTTTATTTATTTAAATAATTAGATCAGATAAGAAAAAAATCTTCTCCTAAGATAAATTCTTCACTTAAGAAAAATAAATTGCACGACTGGGTCGCACGTACTTGCTCATATGTGCGGTCACATCGTCGAATAAAATTTAAACAAAATGCACGACTCGGTCGCACGAACTTGTTCTTATGCTAGAAAATTGCTTAGTGGCTGCGTATGTATTTTCATATATATTAAAATAAAAGAAAATTTATTTTTAATTAGTTCAAGAGTTTTCTCAGAATAACTAAGTACGCAATAAAATTTGAAAACCAAAATGTCAATCGAGGAAAAAAATATTGAAAATCGTTAGACCAGTTTTTTTTTTAAGTGGTTTTTTTGAAAAACTTTTCGGAAAAATATTAAAATTTTTTTTTAGTATGTCAATTTAAGAAAATCTGTAGTTTTCATCTGGGAAAATTATTTAAAAAAAATTCAATCTAACCGTTTTCAAAATATTTCGAAAACCAATTTTTTTTAGAAAATTTTAAAAAATTGAAAAAAAAAGTTTTGAAAATTTTTAAATGCAATATTATTTACATTATAAATGACTTCCTGTGTGCAAAATTTTATTGAAATCAGGATAATGGTTTACCATAAAACCATATTTGAATAAACCGGTTACATGAGAGGTACCGTTATAGAACAAATTTTAAAAAATTCGTTCTAACTGAAATATGTATTGTTGTAAAAAAATAGCACCCTGAAAGTTTTATCAAAATCATAAGAGCCGTTTTTGAGAAAATCAAACTTTTTGTTAAAAATTGTATGACAGGTACCGTTATTGTTCGACCTAGAGCAAACATGAAAAACACCCCTCGAGATACTACCTAATAAATACTAAATACCAAGTTTGAAGCAAATCGGCGCATCCGCTTAGGTTTGTTGAGGCGCGAACAGACAGACGGTCGGAATTTCCGGACCCACTTTTTTGAACTTCTCTATTATCGTTATGTCATGTGTCATTGTTAGATTTTTTGATATTTTTTTGCACGAATCCATAAATTGCATTTTAGTACCTAAATCGCAAGTAAAAAACAAATGACAAATTGAGCCCTAACCGCCATTTTTCACAAAATCAAGTTAATAGTGCAATTCGATAGCTTACTCTTTTACGCATGTATCCTTATCATTAGTTTTTCAATAAGACTTTTTTACAAAGAGTTACAGAGAAAACAAAATTTATCGTAACCGATATGCTCGGTCCATTTTGAAGCTAAGGAAAAAACAAAATAAATTGTACTTGCTCTTATGTGCGGTCACAGCTTGGAATAAAATTTGAAAAATATTAAGGCAACTTCAAAGATTATATTCGATTTTTCTGACTTTTGATTGTTTGGAAAAAGTACGTAAAATAGTTTTCAGCGGTAAAATTTAAACGCCATTTAATTTCTTTATAAAAATGTTAAAAAGTTTGTTTTTTTTTCAAAATCGTTAAAGGCGTTTTTAAACAAAACGGTTTTTTTAAAAAATTAAAAAATCTAAGAGAGCGGGTCGTGATATCACAACCCGCCATACAAATATTTTCAGTACAAAAATTTATATGAGATGCGACTTCTTGGTAATTCTATATTCTTTGGTATTACCTTTCCATTTGTTGTTTACTGTTTATATTATAATTTGTAATAGAAAGATATAAAGGACTTTTTTCAGTTTAATTTACATTTTGGTATGGACAAATTTGAACAACTGGCATAAAGATTCGTGGGAATCAGCAGTAGGGCAATAATGCTAGGTATAGAGACCTATATAGGTCCCAATAACAATAATTTACTTTTCGAAATCAAATTAATTAGAATAGCTTAATTATGTTTGATGGATAGATAAACGTATGGTGTGGGTAGGTATTAATGGGATTTATTAAGGACATTAGGTACCTATATTAAGGTTGGAAGGAAGGTAGGTACTTAAATTGAGATAAACATTCCAACTACTGTTAAGCGACTGGGTATGGACAATATTAAAAGTTAACACAGTGGTTTTGTTTATTTATAGACAGAGGTAAACTTTTTGTTTTCTTGATTGAAATTTTTGCATTCAGTAGTAATCGAATAGTTTTTTATTTGTTAGTTGTTTTTGTGTGTTTATCATAGGCTTCCATATTTATTCTATGTGCTTTTATGATGATGAAATGCTTTAAAATACGTAGATATGTATGTAGGTTGTCACCTACTTTTATTTGACTAATAGCTAGGGCTCAGCCAAGCAATATGAAATAAAATTTTGGGAAAAATATTAAACAAATAAAATTTTTATGAGATCAAAAAAACACTAATCATAACGTTTTTTGGCAAAAATGTTGTAAGCCATCTTATTTCTTTTGCTGTTTTCTATTTTATGAATTTTTCATTTCAAAATCGTTTGACCATTTTTCAAAAAAATGTTTTTTTGAAAAACTTTTCGAAAACATATTTTAATTTTTTTTTGAGTATGTCAATTCAAAGAAATCTATAGTTTATACTAGGAAAAAAAATTAAAATAAAAGCTATAGATCCGTTTTCAAAATATTCAAAAAACAAAATATTTTTAAAAAAATTATTAAAAATTACAAAAAAAAATGTTTTTGAAAATTTTAATAAGCAATATTTTTTAAATCATAAAACACTACATATTTTGAAAATTTCATCAAAATCCGTCAACGAGAAAGTCTGATTTAAAAAAACCGGTCATATGGGAGGTACCGTCATAAAACTTTTTCTGAAAAATCCATTAAAACTTGAAGATAGATTTTGCATAGAAAACATCATTCTGAAAGTTTTATCAAAATCGTAGGCGCCGTTTTCGAGAAAAATAAGTTTTTCATTAAAAGTTAGCGTTAGTTTTGGAGCAAGATTGCCAATTCCAAAAACTGTCGGGTAGAGCACTCTAAAAATACTATATACCAAGTTTGAATCAAATCGGCACAACCGTTTAGGCTGTAGGAATCGATACGGACATACAGACAGACAGACGGACGGAATTTCCGGACCCACTTTTTTTGACTTCTTTGTTTTTATTTTTTTTACGAATGCATAACTTGGCTTATAGTCCCTTTAAATCGCAAGTAAAAATGAGCCATTGAAAAGTTAAAAATCCAATTTTTTTTCAGGATTATTTAGGGATAGATGGATAAGATTTTATTGTATGTTTTTTTCATTTTCTGTTAAAAAAATAAATTTCTAAAATCGATTACCATGGCTTTGCCGTCTGCCTGATTGAGATTGGATTTAACGTTAAATAACAGGTTTGGTTTTGTATAAAAGTATTTATAACGATAAATAGGTATGAATGAATGATGAATCCTACCTAGAAGCTTCCTTATCTTCATCGCAAATGGAACTGTCTTTTCTTGATAAAATTGCTTCTACAGACTTACAGCAATTATTTGTTAATTGTAAAGAATCAAATCAAAAATTTCTTCGCATGAAACACCCACCATGGAAAATGAATTTTCTCCAAAAAGATACCAACCCACACCATACAACAAAAACTCGACTCCAGATACTTTTTATCATTGCCTCCACAAGGAACTTATTGAACAATGAAGCCCCCATTTAATTCTCTCTTATGCAATCGTAGAGCTATCAACCGTAGGACAAGTTACTGTTCTCCACCAAGGACTTCTTCCAAAAGTTGCAGGTAGCTACATATATGGCCGAGCTTACTAGTATATAAAAAGCTATCAACCTTACATATACTTATCTTAACAAAACTATCATTTGTACAGACAACCTGAAAGCTGTATAAAAAATTCAAAGAATCGAACTCTTGATTTAATATTTTCTCCGACGCTATTAGTACACTTGTTCCAGACTTTAAATCGGGAATTACTGATATAGATAACTACCATGCATCTCTCGATATTTTTCTTGATTTGAGTGGTCATATTTCTGAAAAAAAGTAACTTCTTGGAATATGCTCCTATACTTATCACCATTGTATATACATTGCCTATAGTACTATCATGAGACGAGAAAAAATCTTTTTCCCTAGAGCCGCTTGGAGTGCTAGTGTAGGACATTTTATTTGAGTGAGAGATAATTAAGAGCATGGTTTTTAGTGTTATGCTTTGTGCTTAGTTTCCTGCGCATGTGCAATGTGACAATGTGAGGCAAGAAAAAACCGAAGGAGAACATGAAATAATTCAGTATCTTGTTTTGTTCATTGTTTATATGTGTATAAACTGCTGGCAGTTTTGAAGTTAATATATAATTGTTTCGCTTAGCTGAGGCTTAGTTTTTTGTAAGGATTTATACAAGATCCAACATTTTCATTGTTTACGTTTTTTTATATGGAATATGTAATATGAGAACTGGTTCTTACATAAGTATTTATACATGCGTACGTCATTGACGAGACTTGATTTGAGTTTTTTAGGATTTTCAAGTTTTGTATGAGCACTACCTACATACATATTTGTCATATTTGTACATATATACATCATTGACCAGACTTTTGATTCGAATTCTTTAGGATTTTCAATTTTTTTACTATTCTATTATGAAGGTTGTCGTCTTCAAATAGTGTACACATTCATTCTTGAAATTTAAACACAAACTTACTTCTTGCTGTATTTATACAAAGATACAAAGGCCCTTGCAATGGATGGATTTTTGTTTTGAATTTTACTTTCCATTCAGATAGGTACCAACATATACATATAGGTACATAGATATGTATGTGTAGGTATCTATCTGAATGAACTATGTGCAGAAATTCAATCAAAAATTGTTTGTAAATTGATTTATATTATTATTGATTGATTATATATTATTGATTTATAGTAACAAAGATCTTTTGTTTGTTTGAGGTTTATATAATAGGAACTAGTTGACCCACCCAGCTTAGCTCGCGGGAAAGAAATTTATAGTTAAACCAAAATATTTCTTTGTACTAATCTTCTATAGAATTGCTAAAAATACCACGGGTTTTTTACATTTGTAACACCTAATTGTTTAATTTTTACTTGCAATTATTATAGGTAGGTACTAAGTACAAGTTATGCATTCATGCAGAAAAAAAAATTTGAGATAACAATCAAATACCTATAACATTACGATGATAGAGAAACATATTTGGCAAAATTCTGTCCGTCTACTAAACGGTTTGGCCAGTTGTCTTTAAATTTGGAATATAAGTTTATTTTGACATTCGACATAGGATTTTTTTAATTTCTTTTTTAGCTGATACTTGCGATATAACCGTCAAGTAAAAGCTTATTTTAGTCAAAAACAGCTCCAAGAATTTTGTATGTAAAAAATCAATGTGCATTCAATTATGGTTAAAAAAAATATGACGGTGGGCTAAAACTGGCACCACCCATAGGAGTTTTTTTTTGGCATCGACTTTTCTGAGAACTGGTTAGGTAACCGATTACAACCAAAATTGATATTCAGGAAAATGTAAGTAGCCTAAGTAATCTAACACTAAAATATATTTATATAGGTATATATAAAAATAACGGCAACATTTAAAATAATGTGCTATACCTTTTTTAAAGCAAAAAGTCTGTTCAATCATATTATTTTTTAAATAAAGAATTTCAGAAAAAAATAAATATATAAAAGGCACGACTGGTTTGCACGTACTTGCTCGTGTGTGCTAATTTGTTTATTTAGGGGCAGGTGTAAGCTTTTGTTTTCTCGATTGAAATTTTTTCATTCAGTAGTAATCGAATAGTAATAATAGAAGGCAAGTTATGCATTCGTAAAAAAAAATCTAACAATCAAACATGACATTACGATGATAGAGAAGTCAAAAAAGTGGGTACGGAAATTCCGTCCGTCTGTCTGTCTGTCTGTCTGTCTGTTCGTATCGATATCTACAGCCTAAACAGTTAGGCCGATTTGATTCAAACTTGGTACATAGTATTTTTAGAGTGCTCTACTCGACAGTTTTTGGAATTGGCATTCTAGCTCCAAAACTAACGGTACCTGCCATATAACTTTTAATGAAAAACTTATTTTTCTCGAAAACGGCTCCTACGATTTTGATAAAACTTTTAGAATGCAAAATCTATCTTTAAGTTTAAATGGATTTTTGAGAAAAAGTTTTATAACGGTACCTCCCATATGACCGGTTTTTTCAAATTAGACTTTCTCGTTAACTAATCGACGGATTTTGATAAAATTTTCAAAATATGTAGTTTTTTATGATTTAAATAATATTGCTTATTAAAACTTTCAAAAACATTTTTTTCTTAATTTTTAATTTTTTTTTTTAAACTTTTTGAATATTTTGACAAAGATTTTTTTAATTTGTTCTCCTAGTATAAACTATAGATTTCTTTAAATTGACATACTCAAAAAATATGTATATATATGTTTTCGAAAGATTTTTCAAAAAACTGGTCGAACGATTTTGAAATGAAAAATTTATAAAATAGAAAACAGCAAAAGAAATAAGATGGCTTACAACATTTTTTTCCAAAAAACGTTATGAATAGGGTTTTTTGATTTCATAAAAAAATTATTTGTTTAATATTTTCCCCCAACTTTTGCCACTAGTCTAATGAAAGCAATTCGTTATTTGTATTATTATTTATTTTAAAGCATTTTATGATCGTAACAGCATACAGCATACAGAATAAATAATAAGGACGCCTATGATAAACACATAAACATGCAAAACAACTAACGAATAAAAAAAATACTCGATTACCTACTGAATGCAAAAATTTCAATCAAGAAAACAACTCAACTCAACGGTCATATGGCACTTCCTTTACTTTTAGGCCTACAATTTAAATTTCAATGTCCCCTCTGGGGAATGCCAAAATAATCACACACACCAAGTTTAAAGATAATCGCTTAAGCCATTTAGGCTGCAGCTCGTTATACATACCTACTGACAGACAGACAGTCATTTTTTGTCGATCACTTTTTTAGACTTCTCTATGATCGTTATGTCATGTTTCATTGTTATCTAATTTTTTTTTTATATTCACAAATTCTAAACTTTACCTTATAGTCCCTATAATCGCAAGTAAAATTTGAAAAAACTGTGTAAAATGTCAAAATAACCTTAAGTTTTAAATTTGAAGTCGATTGGCTCATCGGTGTAGGCTATAGTCCAAAATACATCCGTACAGACAGACCTACAGACAGACGGACAGAATTTTGCCAGCAACTCAAATATGTTTCTCTATCATCGTAATGTAATGTTTGATTATTATCACAATTTTTTATGTTCACGAATCCTAAACTTGACTTGTAGTCCCTATAATCACAAAGCTACTTGTGCATTAACTTCAACATCAACGATAACGAAGCATGAAATGAAAATTCAAAAAATAAAATCATTGTTGATCCTCTTCGTTGTTCACAGGATATACACAATACACATACACATGTGCTTATTAAGTTTTTCTTGTTAGTATCTCCCTCGCTCACACCATCTACCACACCGACGCCGACCGATCGACCTGAATTTAGCTGAACATTTTATCAAAGATAATATAACAAGTATACCTAAGTAAATTCACACATTATGTAGGTATGTATGTAGGTACATACCTAAATATCTACCTACCCTCAAAAGTTTTATATGAAAAAAATATAAAACTCAAAATAAATTTATCAACCAGCTTAAACATATACCCACCCCCCAGACACCATTCATTTACAAAAGTCGTTTTTCTTCTTTTTTGTCATTCCTTTTGTAAAACTAGCCATCTCGTCACCCTGCTTGTGTGAAGCAATCCAGTTGTGCAAAAAAAAAAACTATACTCGCATCATTGTATATACGTAAACCGCATACTGCAAAGACTAAAGTACATGTTCACAGAGTTTCTCTTAGAATTCTCTTTGTTCGCCTCTTTCAATTTACCAAGTTAATTTTCCCTAGAGCCGCTTGGAACGCCACCGTCCACCGGTCGTCATGATAGTACTATAGAAGTCTATATACAATGCTTATCACTAAAGAAAAGCAAATTTCCAAGCACTGTCTGAAGATTTATTTAGTTCTGGACAGTATATATTACCTTCATCGAATATTGACGAAGCAATAACGAATTTTTATACAATCTCTTTTTCCAACGGAGTATTCTTTTTACATGGAACATTTTGACGAATTTAATAATCTTTCAAATACTTTATATAAAAGATACGTAAATGATAGGGGTAGTTCCTAAAAAGATGACCCTAAAAGATTTTGGAATCTTGTTAATTTGAAGACAAAATCAGATGGCTTTCCGGCTATCCTCGCATACAACAATCTTCAGTTAGAAAAATCCATCGATATTTCTAACGCTTTCACATCAAATTTTTGTGATTCATTTTTTAAAGAACCAATGGTTATTGATGACATTTTTTTTACAATCTACACACCTATTCGCAAACTAGCTGTTATCTTATCCCTGTACTGCAGAGTTCAGTTCTAGACCTTCTCTCTTTGCTAAATGATGATTGTCCCGCAGGCCCTAATGGAATTCCCCCAATTGTGTTAAAAAATTGTAGACATTCCTTAGTTCAGCTTAGTTCAGTTTAATGTACGAGCTTTCACTTAAAGCAGGAAAATTTCCACGCATATGGAAAAGAGTCTTCCTTACTCCAATATTTAAGAAAGGAAACAAAGCTGACATTACCAACTACAACCCCATTTCTAAAATATCTTGCACTCCTTAACTTTATGAGTGTTGCATTTAATAGTAAAAATCTCATTTTTGACCATCAACACGGGTTCGTGAGGCACAGATCAACTATTACTAATCTTCTCACGTTCTCCTATAAATCTTAAAATGCACTAGAACAAGGTTACGAAGTTTACTGTATAAACACAGACTTCTCAAAACCATTTGATCAACTAAGTCATGAATTAATTTTGTTCAAGTTAAAAGCTTTTGGTTTTCCCCCCTTTCTATTAGCTTCGATAAAATCCCTAATGCTCGTGCGGTGTACGCGTACACACAAACCGCTTTCGCGCGTGTAAATTATAAAAAAAAAATAAAAAAATATCTTGAGAATAGATCCTACCAGGTAAAATTTAGATATTGTTAACATTTTCATATTTGCTGATGACATTTTTTTTTTTTTATAATTAGCCCGCACTAAAGGGATTTTGACTACCCTCATAATGATAATTACACGAGGGCTTTAGGAAAATAGGGAAGGATGTGAAAGGAGGTAACGATGCACATTTGTTTTAAAGTTCTGCACTTCAAAGTGGGAGGGAAAAACAGAGTCTGGAAAAATATTCCACATTCGCGTGGTACGACTAAAGAAAGAATCCCTGTACTTGACAGTTGTGCTCAAAGGATGGGCATTCCTTGCAGTGCGAGTATTAAGCGTTTCAGGGGAAGAATGCAACTGGCTATTTCGCTTGAGCATTGTTTATGGAAGTAGCGATAACATAATGAAAGGCAGGAGACATTACGTCTGTGCTCCAGAGATGTAAATGTTTCTGTTATTGTTCGATCGCCTATCATTTTTAAAGCTCTTTTTTGTATTCTATCTAGAAAACTCAAGTAGGTTACAGGAGCACCAACGATAAAAGACATAATTGTGTTTTCGAAGCATTAAATTCTACGCGGTTTCTTATTCCCCATTGTATAATGCTGTCAAGATCAGAATTTAATGATTTTACCATACGCTGCCGTTGCAGTTCCACATCCGAAGAGGATGTGAATCTGGAAACGAATACGAGAAGCTGAGAGTACTGCCGTCAGCGAAACAATTGATAGGATTAGTTGTTTCAGATAATGAGTCGTTGATAAATATAAGAAAGAGAGTCGGAGACAAAACAGAGCTCTGGGGCACGCCAGCGTTTATTTTGTGAGAATCAGACTTCAATCCATCCAATACAACTTGCATTGACCGTTTTAATTACTCATCCAACGAAGAAGAGATTCGTCGAGTCCAAATGCACGCATTTTCGATTGGTGCCTTAGAAATATCAATTACAATAATTTTGCTTTCTCCAAAACGATGGAGAGATTGGTTCCACTTTTCGGTGAGATATACCATTAAATCACCAGTGGACCTGTTGCTACGAAAGCCGTACTGCCGGTTATTAAGAAGCTTTCGGTCCTCAAGATATTTCTTTAGCTAAAAATTAATCAGCGTTTCCATGAGCTTGGAAAGAAGGGACATAAGTGCAATTGGTCGATAGTTTGAGGGAGAAGAAGATTCGCCTTTTTTAAGGATTGGCTGAACAAATGCTGTTTTCCATCCACTTGGAAAGAGACCAGAGGAATAGGATAGATGGAAAAGCTTACGCAATGGTTTTTCCAGCGTTGAAGAACACCTCTTCAGAACAATAGCGGGGATATTATCCGGTCCAGCGGATTTATGTATGTTAAGATCTTTTAATACTCTTGCGACTGTACGAGTGCAAAAGAAGATTGGTCCCATGAAATCATTTACGCTCTTGAGTACAGGAGGAGTTATAACACCTGCGGCCAGCGTTGAGTTTGCCGCGAATTAGGCAAAAAGCAGATCTGCTTTTTCTTGAGAACTGACAACAGGAGTATCATTGAAGACAAGCGTAGAACCGATGATGACGAGGAGTTCTTTACGTTTTTAACAAATGACCAAAAATTTGTACTGCCTTTGGGACATTGCAAGATTTTTTGCCGGATTTGTTGTTCATGTAATCTTGCGAATGAGAACATTACAGGCCTTTCTAGCTTGCTGAATTTTTTCCGGTTTTCCTCGACTTTGTTGGCTTTATAACATCGGAAACTTACCTCTTTCAACTTGATAACCTCTTTACAGCTCGAAAAAAACCATGAGTTATCTTTAGGTTTGATACTTTTTGACATATTCGGGACAAAATTTCTCATACCTAAGAGGATAACATTTGTTACCATAACTGCGCTGGAGCCTATGTCACTACCGAGGAAGCAGAGCGACCAGTTCAGTTAAAGATCCTGAAGAAATTATTGAGACCGTCCCAGTTGGCTTTCTCGTATTGCCAAACGGTTCTCCTAGGGGGTTTCTCTTCAAATGAGTTTTGTTGGCACGAGAGATTTGCAGAAATGACACGATGGTCTGATGTGCTTAGAGGCGAAAAAACACGAATTTTGTGTTTATCAGAATCGGAGGTAAGAAACAAGTTTAGTGTGTTGGCGGCTTGGCCTGTAATGTCAGGAATTCGGGTTGGCTCATCAACAAGCTGAGTAAGTTGGTTTAACTCAGCAAAGATTTTAACATACCTTCCTTCGGGTGTTGTCTGGGCAAAATAGCGAAGCCAACTTGAATTGTGTACATTGAAATCACCCGTAATATTTCCGATTTCAGTGTGAGGATAATGGGCAACAATTCTTTGTATTTAGTCTGACAAAGCATCAAATTCGTTGGAAGTTGACACTCTATCCAAATAAGGGCTTCTATAGATAAAACAAGTATGTATGATGTGCTTGTTTACCGTAAATTTTAACCACATGAAGTTAAAATCTGTATTTAAACAAAGATCGTATTGTGGTGGAAGTTGGTATGCAACATTATTCCTAATATATACGGCGAGTCCGTGATAGGCAAAGAATAATGGCACTAAGTTATACACATGAATGTTAAATTCCGAGTGATCAGAATGCCAAAACAGCTGGCTTCTTTTACGAAGTATAAACGTATGCAGCACAGACATTTTTCCTGAGCCCACGAATGTTGGAATAATCAGCCCTGAAAATATCCCCCATAAAGCAGACAAAACTTGAAAAACAAAGACGGACAATTAACTATAATTAATGCTCCACTAAGTCCCAATTTGAGCTTCACAAAAACAATTATCACTAGTGTTATGCCTTAATAATAATTGAGTTGATCCGCCCCTGGTTACTCAGAGAACATCAATTAATGTATCCGATATCGATCTAGCTTAACCATAGGAACTTACCCCAATGATTAAACTAAATCGTCTGTGAGGAAGGAAATAGGGAAAGAAAAACAAGGGAAGGAGCTTACTCGCTGTGGTGGTGTGTTTTTTTCTCGTTGGTGGGTATTGATGACAACTTATTTTTGGGCGATTTTTTATTTTGAAGCACAATTTATTTAAGACATTTGCACTGAATTATTAATTTGGAAACTGGATAAATGTATTCTAGTCCGCGTGTGAATGATTTTTTTTATTTTTCTTATTTTTGGGTTATTGAGTTTGATGGGATTGATTTGAAATAACACACAAAACAGGGATAGAGTAGACCGTCAATTCACTTGACTTTCACACGTCTTCCGCACGTGCGTAGCGGATGGGATGCTAATCGATACTGATTTTGAATCAGTACATCCTTACCTTACTCCCTTTTTTGTTGTAAACCACTCTGAAGTTTCGATAACCTTTGCAAGCTTTTGACTCATTCTCGCGTTTACATACTAAATCCCTTTGATTGATTTTGTCAAATACTGCCTTGAAAAGAACGAAAAGGCGAATAAATTCTTCTTTTTTTTCTATGAATGTACTAGCAATATTTTGCAGTACAAAAATATTGTGTACGGTTGAATAATCTTTCGAAAGCCTGCTTGAAATTCCTTTATAATTTCATTGATTTCAACCAATCCGCCTATCAACTGTTACAAATTGGAACTTAAGGCCACCATAAACCTATGTAAGTCTGCCATTGGTGATAACTTTATACTAAAAAGATGAAGTAGCGATAGGCATGCTATCCACTGCTTCACAGTGGAGCAGCAAAAAAAAATCAAAAGTATTTTGAAGGAGTCGACTATTGAATATTTCTGCTTCACTCCTAAGGAAGACAAATTCCGAACGGTCCTCTTAAAAAGTCTAGATTCTGAAACTGATCCGGAGGCACTCTTATTAGAGCTCCGCCGAATCGCGAGTGACGATCTCGATTTTATAGGGGTCAAGCCTTATACCACAGCAAGAGCCAGACGGGAGCAGAGGAAACTACCGTTCTCCCTGATTCTGTCCTAGACCTTTGTATATAAAATATCTTCATGATAGTACTATAGATTTTATATACAAAGCCTAGACTACCAGGTTGTAATATGGGACAAAAACAAAAACACCAACGCAAGATTTAGTCTGGAGAGTTTAAGAATACAACAAAAACTGAACGATGAACTTACAAGAAGACAGGGACAACACCATTATTAGCTATGCCTTAACTGAACTAAGGAAACTGACCAATACTGTGATAAAGAATGTCCGTTTTTCCTTGTCTCATTACTTTTGTTAATTTATTTAATTTGTAAGTTTTTTTTTGTTTACTGTGTTTCATTTAAAATAAGAGTAGAACTAAAATTCAACATTAAATGTAAGACCATAAAAAACCCTTGAAGAAGTCGCGAAAAATCGACGAAACGTTGGGATAAGATGGAATAAACTTATTTCATTTGCATTTGTAAGAAAATTAACCAAAAAAGCCTACTTGAACAATCATTTTTTTTTTAGATCACTACCACCATGAAACAATTTTTCGGACACATTCAACAGAAATCAAATATAATATAGAAACATGCTTTACATTAAAACACTACAGCAAACTGAAAAAGAGGCTTGTTTAACAAAAGGAAAGACTTAATTTTTTACTTAAATGCAGGGAATATGGAATAATGCCAAAACACATAACAAACACCAACACGAAAATCGGATATAGTTTTACCACCCAAAAACTGAAAAAATAAATAAAGAAAATTGAACACAAATTTCACACAAACATTTTAAACCTGAAAATCACACAGACAAACATATGAATCAATTCTATAGGCCAGCGATGGCGAATCAATGGCACGCGTTCCGTTAGTGGCACGCAACGAAATATTATGGGCAGACCATGAATTGAGAAATCCGATTATACCTTTGAGCGGTAGCATCACTCTTCTCCAACACCATCGAGTTTAGTTTTTGTCGTTTCTACCTCTCTTTCGTTAAGTCAACAAAGGGCAGATGCACGTTCCGATTTTCATCCCTTAATTTCAAACTCCACATAAACCAACAACCAGCGCAATTCATACACGGAAAGCACAAAATCTTTCGATCTCATTTTTGGGTTGGAAATAAATCTGGGACCAAATCTCCCGACCATTTTGGAAATTGGTAAAATGTCTGTTGAAAAATTTACTTAAACACTTAAGTATATTATGTACCCTAATACGTATTGCCAAACTGTATATCAGCACAGATTTCGAGAGCGCTGGAACATACAACATTTTGCTCAATGAAATGAAGAGCAGAATGTATACTGAATCAGAGCATCGTCTGAGTCAGTATACATTTTGCTCACAAATGTTAAATCAAAGTACCTGTGACTACAGAAACATCAATGAGATTCGAGTTGCTTGCTGCTTGCGTTGCTCCTTTTGTGAGACTGTAAAGCAGAGTTAAGGTAGAGTGTGTGGGTAAATTTTCTTGAGATCTTATATCCCAATCAGTATGAGGTAGGTATGGGGGTCATGCTGCCCCCCTGCAACCCCTGCTTGGGCTCACTATAGGCTTTGGAGTATGTGCGAGATTGGGTTTATGCAAAAGTTCTTTAAATCAAAAAGAAACGTTGCACATACCCAACCTTGCACCTTCTCCAAATCCTATAGCGAGTGCAAGCAGGGGCCAGCATGCCCCCCCCCCACCATACCTTCTTCATACTAACATTTATCAAGGTGGGACATATCTTCAAATTTGCTGTTAAGTATAACAAATAACGGCATAATAACGATAAACGCAATGGAAAAGATATACCCTCATAGAATAGACACACATTTTTGTATATAATTCGCTAAGCAGTATTTAGGTACGTCAATATGAAATAAAAATGTTACCAACTAGCTACCTACTTTTTAGTCCACACAAAAGAAATATCTAACGCAAGCTACTCGAAACTCACTGAACTATCTGTTGTCACAGGTACTTTGCTATAAGCTTTGGTGAGCAAAATATATACAAAATATATACTGGCTCAGATATAGATGGTAGCCCTTTGAAGATATTATCGTCTATTTATTCGGTTGAGTCCTTAATTCCATGAATTGAAAATCATTTAAGTCTCTTAGTAACCGTTTTTCAGATAATTCCAGTTCAGCCAAGATTTTGTTTAAAGTGACGAAATACAGCCCTGATATAAATTATTTGACATTAAATTTGCAACAACAGAAGTCACACTTAAATATCTGAAATTTGTTTGTATCATTAAAATTATTTAAAAACTGTTAATTTCAAAAATAAATTTCTATGCTTACAAATAAAACGAAGTGTATTGTAAAATATTTTTTAGCAGTTTAGAAAACTATTTTGGCACTTGGCATGCCAAATGCACTCCAAACAATTAATTATTTTTTTAAATGGCACGAGGCTCTTAAAAGGTTCACCATCCCAGCTATAGGCAAAAACATATTTCATACGGACCACCAGTTAAAACAAATGTTGAACGAAATAGAATACACTACATTCATTACAAAACAAAACTTTTTGTACAATAACTTGGAACTACAAATTAAGCAGGTTCACTTACCTAAAATTCAGAAATTAAAAAATACGCATCTTAATAACATGGGGATAACTTTTATTGAAGACTGGTTTTTCATTTAATTTCATTTCATTTATTTATTAGATAGCTTACATAGTAAGATACAATAGCGCAAAATTATAGTCATTCAACTCGACACTAAAACTTATTTAGTGTGAGATATGTTTGAAATTGGTATGAAAACATCAGCTAGTTTCACACTAAGTTTATGATAATGTCGACATTATTTGTGTATAATTTTGCGCTAATATTTTTTACACATTTATGAAGCTTAATTTAGTTGATTACAATTAATAGTTATTCAACAGAAATGTGATTAATTTAAGCAAAAGAAATATATATGACTTTAATTAACAATACCAACCATATTCAGGAACATAGAGTAACTATACTATAAAGAGGGAAATCTACTGCCTTCTTTTGACAAGGCCTACAAGCTGGTCAAATAAGTATTGGTGTAGAACTGTCAAAAAATTGACGCCAATTGAGAATGTGTAGTGCTGAACTGTCAACAAATTGACGCCAATTGAGAGTGTAGTAGTGCTGAACTGTCAAATAATTGACGCCAATTGAGAGTGTAGTAGTCAAATAATTGACCTCTTGTTTTCAGTTTCCTTTTCTTTTTCACCACGAAATTGGGCGTGTTGGAAGATACTTGTTAATAAAAAGCGCCATCCCGAAATTGACGTCATCAGTGACTCAAAGTGACTAAATTAAATTACCATTTTTGGAAAGAATCCGAAGTGTTAATGGACTTAAAATGTATATTAAATCAATCAGATAAGACATTGGACCAAACCTGCATCAATTAAAACTTACTTTTCCGTTTTTTTTCTAAAATGGAAATTATTTTTTTCAACAAGGGGCACTCATGACGTAAAAATACGAAAGTCGCTATCTTGTTTTCTTGTATCATGAGGAGACACTAGCAAGTTAGTTATACTTTATTAGTTATACTTTATTATTTTTTCTATATAAACGTTTAAAACTGGTTAAACAATATTAAAGAGTTTCAACCATTTTACCTGATACTGATGATAGTGTATTGATTGTTCTAAGAATGAATTTAAACAAGCATTCGGTCAGAAGAACACCTACTATGTACATTTGCAAGATTGTATTATACAAAGTAGCGATAAAGGTGTACTTTTTTAAAGTTAAATTATCTTTCTTCACACCTATTATATTCGTTTACACAGGAGTAGAAGCCTAGTCAAACATAGCGCGTTCTGACGCCGCGTTGTAATATACAGTAAAACAAACATATCCCAAGTCACATAGAGCGCGTTTTCAACGTCGCGTTGTGATAATTTACAAATTGTTTTTTTTTAAATCTTCGTTAAACAGAACGCATTTTTAACGCGGCGTAGAGATTATTTTACGCTGCGTTGAGACAACTTTGAGGCGGTATTCCAAAAAAAAATGTTTTCAATATTTTGTGTTTGGTAATTAAGTCATTCTGAATTTGTTGTAGAAATTAAATAAATTATTTTTTTGACTTATTTTGTTTCATTTAATATTGTATTGTTTAAATGGAAAAAATAACCCAATTGGCATTTAGTGAGAAAATGATAAACAAGATCCAAATATTAAACGCGCTGCGGATCTCTGTCTGACGTTCTCTAACGCCGCGTTTAGAATGCCGTGTTAAAATAATCTCAACACAAGGTAAAATAATCTCAACAAATTATTAATCCTACAAACTTAAAAAGTAGGATTGGTTTATATTAGAATATTGTAGACATTATATTTTTCCGTACTAATTAGACCTTATGTACATGATTCCTTTTTTCGGTTGTTTCTTCATTCTTCTTTTGGACAGGCACGTACGTTGGTGTGTACACTGATTTGGATTACCCCGAATATAACCAGTGCTTTCCTACATACTATATTATTTGATTCTCAAGAAATTTGCAAAATTAAAAAAAAAAACAATTAAAACCATCCATTACCACTAGAAAACATAATTGGGAATTGTTTTCAATTTCAAAAGTTCTTATTTTTAGTCCGTGCATAACATTTTCTTTCTCAAACGACAAACTTCAAAGCTCAATTACAAAAAAATCCTTAAAATTTTCATTCTTCCATTCGTTAGTTCATTCCCCCTACTTTTGTACACCCCTTACCCAATTGCAAAAAGAACGAATGAATAAACTTCCGAAAAAAGGAATCATGTAAACAAGCTCTAAGACCTAAGAAAATCACCTTAACCCTTAAGGTATACATTTCGAACGCATCCTTCTCGATATGTAGGAATATGGTGGAGGTGAGTTTCTAAAACGTCAACATCAAATTGTTTAGTGAATATTGTATTGTGTTGTGTAGTGTATTGATAATTAGAACTGTGATTATTATCATCAATAAAACGAATAAGCAGTTTAATTTTGTTAAAAAGACACAATAATTCACGGAGTTCATTTACTTCGAACAATTTGTGAGAATTTCATAAAATACCACCATCGAAAGACGACGACGACGTGCCTGATGAGAATTGTATCTTGTATCAAGTATTCTCATCAGGCACGTCGTCGTCGTTGATGGTATTTTGTGAATTATTGTGTCCTATTTACAAAATTAAACTGCTTATCCGTTTTGTTAATGATAATAAGATTAAATCTAAAAATTGAAAACGAATTCCTTTTTAGTTTACAAAAAGGAAAAAGACTTAAAAAAGGAATTCATTCCCAACCTGTGTATCAGTGAATATCTGTGTGTTATTTGTCGCCAACCAAGAATGATCCCGATTGCATTTTGAAGTAAGGAGATCTAAAAATAATTTGGTGCCCATATTAATGGATTTATTGATGTAGCAGCACACACCCGTCGTTGGAACATCGAGTGATAACATTGAACATTGAAGCAAATTGTTCAACGAATATTGTGTAGTAACAATGATAACTATGGGCAAAATACCAAGATTTTGTTCAACTTTGCACGTTTGGCCTCTTCTGTGGCTCGCACTCTTCCTAAGTATTGAGAATTGGTGATGGTATTGCTCGTGTCTAAGGTTTAAACAAAATCCAAGCCGATGAGATGGTGCAATTCTCTTCGGGTTCGAAGGTAAACATTATTCTTGATACATCTTTACAGCATTTA
Organism: Platycheirus rosarum; assembly: GCA_963971375.1. NCBI lineage: Eukaryota > Metazoa > Arthropoda > Insecta > Diptera > Syrphidae > Platycheirus > Platycheirus rosarum. The sequence continues at coordinate 94,660,815 of OZ020507.1, forward strand.
TTTGACTTTTTTATTCCACATAGTATGTCCTTGTATTTGGAATCCGACAATGTCGGTGTTGTCATCTTCAGTAACGACAAGCTGATCAAACAAAAAGATACAAAAAGCGTACCGGTGCTATTCTGGACGTTCCAGTCGGTGATGAGTTTTTGGGCCGTGTCGTTGATGCTTTGGACAATGCTTTCGATGACAAGTGAGCGATCAATACTAAAGATCATTTCAGTGTCGGATTCATGGCACCAAGTATCATTCCACATTTCGAAAATTGAAGAACCAGTTTTGATAAAATCCTGTTTTTATTGTTTTTTGGAAAAAATTTTTTTTATAAATTTTGGTATTCAGTTTTTTTTACAGTTTATTAATATACTACATGTGATTATAATAAAATCAAATTTCAAATATTAATTTTAATTAGAAAACTTATTCAAAATGTTGATATGAAGAATTAATTCCGCTACGTCGACATTCCCAGATATAAAATTTTACTGAAATACAGAGAGCCGTTAAATTAGGAAAGTATGAATAAGAGGTTCATATAATTTTCTCAAAAAAAAAACAACAATTCAGCGTTTGGATGGAAAGTCGACATCATTTGAAGAAAATCGATTAGGATTGGTTTGCCGTAATCATAACCAGTGTTGGTTTGATGGAAGCCGTCATCTGAAAACAGATTGCTCATATAAATACATTTTTTTCATTTTGAATAGAAACGAGTTACATTTTTTCCACGTTCATGTTCATATAACACAAACTTGTGCCTTGCCAATTCTCTAGGAGCCTATGTATTCTACCAGATTTTAGATTGGCAATAGAAGATAGTGAACCTGGGACCAGTTAGTGGTTTTTCATGACCATTTCAATCTAGATTAGACTTCAATAAAAACAAAAGAAATAAAAGAAGCTTGAAACTACTTACGGCTGTTTTTGGCAGAATCTCTGATAATAGATCTCAGGGATTCGCACCCGATTTTTTTGTTTTTGTACCCAATTGATGGGTATTGTTGCTGCAACTGGCTTCCATTCTTTGCCTGATACCTCGGAGAGTCCACTCAGATCGGAGAAATCAGAGTCGTCCGATGTGTTATCATCACTCGTCAACTGCGGCGACAACAATTGTATTGTCCGGCTCTGGTCCATTTCTATCATCAGCAAGGGGTGTTGTGTTTGTGGTGATGGAAACATTTTCATTGTCGTTTATTTTAGCGGGACAATAATTGTTTTGGTTGTTGAGTGTTCAATGAATTGTGGATTCACTTGCACTCAGGCTTTTGCATTCTGATGTTACGTTAAAGTGGTTATTATTTTCCATTTTTGAAATATTTTTTTGTGAATTTGTTTGAATTGAAATTGGGAATTTGTAATTTAATTTTAGTATTTTCACTTTTTCTTCAAACAAAAACAATTTAATGACAGTTGTTGTCAACAAGAACAAAATGAAATGTCAAAAAGAACAAAACTCACCACATGTTTTTTTCTTTTTTTTTTCGCTGACAATGAATGATATACAAAAGAGAACACGAAACACAATGAAAGATATACCAAAGCAACAACGAAAATTGAGGGTTTTGAGGCGTGGAACGTACGAAAGTTTTTCCTCTATATAATATATTTACTCTATGTTCAGGAATAAGAAATATTTGGAAAAAAAAGAGAAAAATGAAAAACCTATAGAGAAAAAGAAAAAATCACCAACAATATGTCGTAAGGTAACGCCTGAGTCTTATTTTGAATTGGGCTGCCCAGCGCAGTGGATCATTCTAGTGGCTTGAGGAAGGGAATTCTGGTTCATAAACAAAACTGACATTGCATCAGAGATAAAATAGATTTTGTCGCTTGGAGAGAAATTCGCAGTCAACAACAAAATCTATTCACCTATACATATTATCTCTGACATAGAGCAAAGCATTCGCACAATAAAAGATGAGAAAGAAAGAGAGATAGCTAGATCAACGATTTCACACAAAATAATCGTACATAAAATAAAAATAAAACACACAACTGTGGAAAGGTTCATAACAAAAGTACACCAAAAAGCAAAAAAAATTTAAGCTCATACAAAAATTAAATAATAATCACAAATGCAGATAAGGGTAACAAGACGGTGATTATGTATAAAACAACTTACAATAAAAAAAATTACTGAACTACTGGAGGAAAAAATATACAATCATACGAAACTACTCGAATCCTACACAATAACTTCAAAAAATAAACAATGAAATTGTGAATGATACATACAAAAATAAGTATACTGACCAATGGCAAAAAACAGATTGTATTCATCAGCAGCAACAGCATCACGAATTTACGGACGGCCAAAAATACACAAACCTAATCTTCCTGTTAGACCAATTTCATCTTCTATGAATGTTCCTTGCTATAAGATGTCGAAATTTATCGGTGGAATTCTCAAAAATTTTATTTCTGATAAATATTACATACAAAATTCATACAAACTTCAAGAAAAACTACAGGACGTAAATTTAGATAAAGACGAAAACCTAGTCTCATTCGACGTTGTTTCACTCTTAACTAACATTCCGACCTACCATGCAATTAAGATTACTACAGTGGAACAAAATACAAAATTTTACTAAAATTCCAAAAAAAAAAAACAATTTTTAAGGATATTAGAATTTTGAAAATAATTATTTCCAATATGAAGACAAGCTATATATTCAAGCATTTGGCATGCTAATGGAAAGGAATCCTTTATCACTCACAATAGCAGACATCATACTAGATGGATGATCTTTTAAACAACTCAACAGAAGAACTTAAACTACAAAATATACATAAATATAAAACTAAAAATAAAAGTACGTACATAGATGATATTTTTGACGTCATAAAGGAAAGGGACAAAGCAACAATATTGAAAACACTCAACAATTACAGCACAAAAATACAATTCACGATTGAAACAGAACAAAACAATAGACTAACCCTATTTAGATGTTATGCTTATAAAACAAATTCGAAAATTATATTTGACTGGTATTCAAAACCAACTTCTTCTGGAACAATGATAAACTACCTTTCTACACAACCCCAATCACAAAAAATCAACAAAGACAACAATTTTATCAGCAAGATCATAGACTTAAGCGACAGACAGTTTCGAGAAAAAACATATAAAAATAAAAAAAAAACATTCTCCACGCTAACAATTTTCCATCATTTGTAATTGACAAAAAACTGACCAAATAAATAAGAAAAAACCCAAGGTGGAAGAAGATAATAACTCAATAAAATACTACAGTTAAGATTCCAGTTTTTTTTGTTTACTGTTTTTAATGAAAAAAAAGACTTAAATTCAACATTAAATATAAATTTCAACATTTTCATGTAAGTTTCCAATTATTAACATATTTTTTTTTTTTTTTTTTTTTTATGTTAAGAGGTGAATTAATCAACTTAAACTACGTGCCACATCGTCCTGACCTCCCAATACTGTTTGATCTCTGCAACCGTGAAGAGAGGGAGGATGTCTTTCATTTTATTGCGGTGTGCCCTATTTTAAATGAATTTCGAATGATGTACTTTGGAGTGAGAACACTTGGAAAGGAGGATCTCATGGCAGTTTTGAATGGTGACTGTGGCTGGATTAGTCTATTTAGATACACTACAAGTGCTCTAAATTATAGAAAACGAGTCAGAGAAGGTGACTTTTGAAAATGTATACAATATTTGGAAAAAAAAAATAACAAAATTAATATCATACATTAATAATTAAATATATTTTTTTCTTTTAAATTGAACTTATTTTAAACTATGTTAAACAATACAAAAATGTCAATCTGGTAGACGGCTTATAGCCAAACCTAAAGACTTTATGCTTATAAAATATTGTAAAATATTGTATTATTATATTATTATATATTGTAATAAAAAGTCATTAAAACTAACTAAACTAACTTAACATAAATACCTTACTGTATGTATTACCATAATTTTAAATTAAAAATCATAAAAAGCCTATGAATAAGTAACGAAAAATTGACGAAACGTTCGGATAAGATGAAATAAACTTGTTTTATTTGCATTTGTAAGAAAATTGACAAAAAAATCTTACTTGAACCATCAACTTATAGATAAATTAAAAAATTGGTCACATAAAAATTAATTCACATCATAAAATATTACATATATATTTAAAACTGAGACCTGTAACGTAATAACTTAACATTTTAAGGGTTTTTAATTCTACTTCATGTGTTCTATAATGGCAGACGGCAACTCTACTCTTCGACGTAAAATGTGGCTTAATTGTTGTCCTTGATTCGATGTTACTAGAGTGGAATGTAAATGTCACATCGGTGCTGATGTCAACTGTCATCCACCCTTCCACGTTAACACACAGCTGTTAACTTAAATTGTTTTTATATATGTTGTTAAGCACCGGTATCCCATTTGTGTTGCTTTGCAAAGGACCAAGGATAAACTCCAACGAAAAAAAATATTTTCTACTTACATCTTTTCGTCTCGGCCTAATACTTTAAGTTGCGGATCAATTTCATTAAGATTGCTTCTCATCTTCAAGTGTTTGGTCTTTTTTTGTCGAATCGGTAAGGGTGGAAGGTAGATCCTTTGAGAATTTAAGATCGTTAGGCTAGGCGCGCACTTTGGGTCCAATGAGCTCTTCTGCAAAACGTGCAGGTGCGCGCATTAGGCGGTCAGCGGCCAGCGGCCACACTCCAGCCGCGCGGCCACCAGAAAACATCACGGCACACACACGGACACCATTTTATGTGGAATGCTATCAGTATGCGCGAACTTGTCACAGCGGCCACAAGTTTTGTTTTGTATTTTTTTTAAATAAAAGATGGCTTTCGATACGGAACACTATCATTGAAATTCAAAATAGAACTGGTATTTGGGACCAATCGTCCGATGATTATTCCAATAAAAATTTAAAGAGAAAACGAAGAACTTGGTAAGTAGTTTTTTTTATTAACAAAAGTAGCCGCTTTAATATTTTACTGTTATTATATATTATAATTTTGGATATGAATGCATATTAACATTTTTGTTTACTCGTATAAATATAAAATAATATTTATGATTTGCCATGGAAGCTTCCCCGTATTCGTAAAATAATTGGTGAATTGATCCCTGTATTGAGTTGATGTTCTGTTAGCTCCTACATTTTGAGCTAGTGGTATTTCATTTAAAGCATTTGGTATACTTAACGTATCATCAAATCTGTAACCATCGTTCGATCGCACGATATTATGGAGAACACAACATGCTTGAACAATAGCAACTGCAAACTCTGTTCCCACATCCATGGGACGATGGAAAATTCTCCGTTTATTGGACAGTATACCAAAACCGCATTCTATATATCGACGTGCCCGAGAAAGCCTGTAGTTAAAAAATTTCTTTTTGTTGGTTAAATTCCTACCAGGATACGGCCTCATCACATGTTCTGTCAAAGGGAACGCCTCATAGCCTACAAGAACAAATGGCATTGGTGGGCCATTTTCCTATATTGGCCTGTCACGTGGTATAATAAGGCGGCCATCTATTAGCTTTTTATACAATGTTGAAGCATTAAAAATACTAGAATCAGAGCATTTACCATCAGCTCCTATATCAACATAAAGAAATTTATAATCTGCAGCACATACTCCAAGCAATACCAGTGAGAAATAGTTTTTATAATTATAGTAAAGCGAGCCGGAGCAACAATAATAATTTCTTCTTCTACGTCCATTTCACACAAACTTATGTGTCTGGCCACCGGGCGAGCCGCATTAGTCCGCTCATATAAAAACCTAACCTAGCCTAACACATACAGTGGTGGACAAGAATTTAGCACATTAGTAAAAGAAAAAAGTAAACTATATTTACAAAATTTGTTTCTATTTCAATATTTTCATTTTTATGTTATTTACATTATTTACACATATAATATATAATTTTTCCAAAATACAATCTTATATGTTTTATATCTGAAAGAAAAAAAATGAAAAATAACAGAAAACATACTTTTTTGTCTGGACATGAATTTAGCACATTTCAATAAAAATGGTTGGTTATATTACTTACCGTTACTATACCTATATTTTCTTTAATATTTCGTTGGAAATCCTTTGTTCTTTAAAACCGAATTGAGTCTTCTTGGCAAGCTCTCGACTAAAGCCTCACAGCGTTGCTTAGGTATTGAATACCAAGCATTCTGTATCTCTTGCACAAATCTGTTAAATTTTTTGGTTTTTGTTTTTCAAGGTGTTGCTCAACTTCATTCCACAAATTTTTGATGGGGTTGAAATCGGGTGATTGAGCAGGCCACTTTAAAACATTCACTCTATTGACCTCTAAGGCACTTTTCACCAGTTTTTTACGTTTCCACCACCGTGCTTCACCGTCTTAATGGTGTATTTTGGATCATGTACCTTGTTTTGTGGACGCCATACATATTTTTTTCCATCTGATCCGAATCGACAAAACTTTGATTCATCGCTCCAAAGTACATTTGTCCAGAAATTAAGTGGTTTGCCTAGATGTAATTTGGCAAACTCTAATCTAGCCTTCAAATTTTTTTTCGAAACCAATGGTTTTCTTTGTGCAATGCACCCTTTCAATTTTTTTTCATTTAGGCACCGTCTCAGGTTCTTGAGGATACATTGACATGTAATTCTCCATTAATTCATTTCGAATGGCACGAGAGGTCTTAAATGGAGCCTTGGTTGATATCATGTAAATTACTTTATCTTCCCTCTTTGTTGTCTTTCGTGTGCGAGGGGCTTGTTTAACATGTGTTGTCACATACTTTTCAAAATGTCTAAGAGCATTGTAGACCATCTTCCTGGAACATTCTAGCAGCTCAGAAATCTCCGTTACTGTGCGACCCTTTGACTTCATCTCAATGATAAGATTCCTTTTGTCCTCAGAACACCATTGCCCTTTTGCCATGACTATTTTATGTTTTTTTTTTTTATATTTGAATATACAACATAAAGAAGATATAAAATTACCTCGAAAATAGTTTTGTTGTTTTAAAAACCCACAAATATAAAAAAAAATTACCAAAATTTGTACACGTGCTAAATTGATGTCCAACCAAAAACAATGCAAATGATAAACAATCAATTTTTTTCACTATATAATTGGATTGCATACGAAAATGTACAGTTTTGTTTTCTCTTATTTGTTGTCATATATATTAGTTCAAAATCTTCCGTTGCTTGGAACAAAACAAGAGAGAAAATTAAAAATATGGTAGTACCCATCTCGGTGTGCTAAATTTGTGTCCACCACTGTTTATATGCCTTTCAACGTTGATGACGATTTGAGTGCTGTGATTACTTTCTGTACTTAATCAAGTTAGATTATAGTGTTCGTATTATTCTATTTTGTTTCTATCTATTGAAGGTTTTCTGATATCGTGTCTGATTGAACGTGTCTTTCGAAAATGCTTAGACATCTTTTTCATCTGCTTTCTCTCGTGTTTCTACTCGTACCATCAGATTAATTTCTATTTTTTCTTTTGGATTTCATATAATTGCAATTGACCAAGTTAATTTTTATATGGGCAATGGAGAATTTTTAAAAAAGCGATTCTCATCGGCTTTGTTGGTCGTTTTGGTGACTAAATGAAAGCAATTTTCATGTTTATACATGGACAATGTATAACATGCTCTTGCATAGCACCGTTTGTGTTCGAATTTGTTGATGATTTTTGATAAGCTTTTCAATGATTGTGGAAGGAAGGAGTTTCAGTATACAATTTTCCGAACAGAAACATCGTTTATGTGAATAACATAATTAATAAAAATTGTCTGGCTTATTGGCGAGCTTTTTTTCAAAACAGTGGCGCCTGTGTATATTATCATGACAATGAATTTTGAAAACTTCTACTGAAAAAGATACAAAACCACTGATTAACATACATGAATAGTATGTATCTCTTTAAAAATAAACTCGTACACTCCACCATGACCGATCTCCATCTACGTTTTTTCACGTCTACCTACCCTCGCTGTTTGAATTAAAAAAATACATATTCCACCAACGGAGTTACCTTTGCCAATTGAAAACGGTGCTATATAGCTTTTTCCCTGGTTTTTATCATAGTGCTTTCATTTTCAAAGCTTTTTAGAACAAATAAGTAGTGTGAGAGGGTTGCTGCATTTGTGTATTTGTAGGTACAGTGTTTTTAAGAGCTTGAAAACTTTAAGCAAAAATACAAAACAGAAATACTGTTGGAATGATTTTTTTTTAAATTTTAATGTGGTAGATTCATTTATGGCATTTGTTTTTTAAATATGACTTCTGGCATACGTTCATCGCGGCTATGAGTTACTTAGTCCTTTCGTTCAGTCTAATTTGTCACTTTTTTTTTTAATAAATCTGGCTCTAATATTGGCTTCCAATGCTTCAAGAGTTGCTGGGTTGTTGGCATAAACCAATGACTTACTATAGCTCCACAATAAGTAATCGAGAAGCATTAAGCCGCACGAACGAGGGGGCCAGTTAAGAGAACGACTTCTGGAAATAAAGTTAAAGGGGTTAAGAGCGTTGTAATGCAAGTTGTGCCGTCTTGTTAGAACCAAATGTCGTCTATCCTTATCGCAACACACAAAAAGCAGTCAGAATAACCGTTAGGGCCCGCCATTTACCGTAACGCCAGTCCTTTTTTCATTTCGAAAGAAATAAAGAATGATGATGCCGCGAGCTTGTAAACCGCACCAAACAGTCAATTTTAATGGATGTAATGGTGGTTTGTTGATGACTTGAGGATTATCTTTGCTCCGCTTACGGCAATTTTGCTTAATGACGAAGCCATTTGACCATGAGAAATGAATTTGTTGACCGTAAAATGAACTTCGCGAACAAATTAATTGCAAAGTAAATTTCTACAATTTGGAAGCGCTTCTGGCGTGAAACGATTTAACCTGAATAGTCTAACCTTACTGAACAGAGATGTCATCACAGTTTGTCAAACCGTAGACAACAATCATCACAACTCCTCATGCAGCTAAAAAATCACCCTAATCTAGTAGTTGGCTTTTGGTATTTTATTAGAAAGAATTTATTTTCTCGAAGTTTGCAAGTGAATATCGTGATACCTACAGATCGAGCTGGCTGGAGAAGCTTGTTGGTTGCGGCCCAGGACCATTTCGGACTGTAGCGCCACCTAAGGTAAGGTAAGGTAAAAAAAAATTAATTTGTTTGATCGTTCCCATGTAATGGGGACACAACACGAAACCTAGTTCAATTTTTTTAATTTAACCCTTAATTAAAGTCATGAAAATTTCCTTCGCTCCTAAAGTCGCGGGTCCACTGGACACAGCCTTTTTTGATATGCCAATAAAAATAAAAGTATAATATATTTTATATATTATTTTTTTTAAACTTTATACTTAAACAATAACAATAAAAATAAAAGTTTTTAAAAAATTAACATCATGAACCTTCATTTTTGTTTAAAATTCGAGCTTTTGTCAAGCAGTCATAATAGCTTAAATGTGTTGTTTTAAAAAAAATATAAAATTAAATACTAAAAAAAATAAATTGCACGACTGGATCGCATGAACTTGTTCTTATGCTAGATAATTGCTTAGTGGCTGCATATGTATGTACATAAAGGGTGTTTTTTTAGACGTATGGTTTTCAAGAAGAAATAAAACACATACAGTTTAATGTTATGACCAAGCTAGCTTTATTATAAAGATAAGGGTTTGCATTATGTTCTAAAAATTATTTCGGGGAAGTGACCACCGTGGCTGGCTCGAATAAATTCCAGCCTAGGCCCAATTTCCCCAATTTTGTGAAAATCGGGATTGGTGGCCATTTCGTTTTGGGCCCATTCACCGTACGTGTGACGCGCTTGATGGGCGTTCGGCTTCAATTCTTGAACGAGTTGGATTTTGTAAGCCTGCAGACCAAGATCCTTCCGCGCGCGATGGCGGATGGACTCATTTGGGTCTTCTTCGATACTCTGCTCCAACGAAACGAACAATTATTTTGGTAATAAATTTGCACAATTTGCAAACTTTGTTCAGGAATAAGTCTATTCATTATGAAATCGCAAACCAAACTGAGCATACATCAAGAGACAGCTGTCAAAAAGACCAACTCCAAAAAAGTATTGCCAGATTGAAAACACGTCTATTAAAATAAAATTTTTTTTTTTAAATTCTTTGTTTTTTTTTTAATTAGTTTAAGAGTTTTCTTGGAAAAACTAAGTATGCCATAAAATTTGAAAACTAAATGTCTATCGAAAAAAAATATTTGAAAATCGTTTGACCAGTTTTTTTAAAAAGTCGTTTTTTTTGAAAAACTTTTCGAAAAAATATTTAAATTTTTTTTCTAGTATGTCATTATAAGGCAATCTGTAGTTTTCATCTGGGAAAATTATTTTAAAAAAATTCAATCCACCCATTTCAAAATATTTCGACAACCAAATAAAAAAAAAAAAAATAAAAAATCGAAAAAAAAAAGTTTTTTAAAATTTTGAAATGCGATATTAATTGAATTATAAATGACTTCCTGTGTGCAAAATTTTATTGAAATCGGGATAATAGTTTACAAAAAACCGCATTTGAAAAAACCGGTTATATGAGAGGTACCAATATAGAACAAATTTCGAAAAATTTATTCTAATTGAAAAATGTATTATTGTAAAAAATTAGCACCCTGAAAGTTTGTTCAAAATTGTATGGCAGCTACCGTTATTTTTCGACCTAGAGCAAAAATGAAAAACACCCCGAGATACTACCTAATAAATACTAAATACCAAGTTTGAAGCAAATCGGCCCATCCGTTTAGGCAGTAGCGGCGCGAACAGACAGACGGACGGAATTTCCGGACCCACTTTTTCAACTTCTCTATTATCGTAATGTCATGTTTGATTGTTAGATTATTTTTTTTGCACGAATCCATAACTTGCATTTTAGTATTTTAAAGTTTCAAAATCTACTCTTTAAAACTGTAAAAGCGTCAAATTGAAATTTCGTTCTGGAAAATTTTTGACAGTGGTAAAAAACAAGCAGCCTACAAGCACGAAACACATACTTGTTTTGAACAAGTCATACAAAAGTAGCGTAAATCATGTTGTGGGTCCCGGCACATACGCACCTTAGGAGACGCTAGCGAAATGCGTTCTTCTCACTGCACGCACATTGACTTACTGCAGGAAGGTACTAAGGAGTTCAGATAGTTCCGGTGACTGTGTTGTTTTTTACACACATTTAAAAACCACCACCATCCACTCTGAAGTTTCGATACCGCTCCACACAGTTGCTCGGTTTTCCGCATTTATATTTTCAATAAACTTTGCAAACCTTTAACTCATTCCCGCGTTTTAAAGTTTAAATACTAAAGCCCTTTGATTGATGTTGTCTGCATTGAAATCAAGGAAAAACACGAATAAATTTATTTTTTTTCTATGAAAGTGTTAGCAATATTTTGCAGTACAAGAATATTGTCTATGGTCGAATAACCTTTCCGGAAGCCTGCTTGAATATCCTTTATCATTTAATTGATTTCCAATCCAATTTGAAAAACGACTATCCAACATTTTTGTACGAACCTTAAGGTGTGTCCACATCAAAGAAGCATTTGTTTAAAAAACATTTTTGAAATATTTTCCATTTGTTTAAAAAACATTTAAAAAACAACAAGTTTAGATATTCGAAAGATACATTTTGTAAATTAAGTACTAAATCGAACTCGAAGTACTAATTCGAACTCGAATTAGTACCAAAAGCTTAGATTGTGCCAGAACCAGATGGAAGCTTCCAGAAGTTTGAAAATTTGTATAAATACAAGAGTAGATGGCATTGAAAGTTAAGTTTATTTTCAAAAGTGGAATTGTTAACAACTGGAAGCGTTAGTAAGAAGTGATTGAATTGAGATTAAATAAAAAGTGTTGAATTATAAAAACGTATTTGAATTGTGAATAAGTAAAATTTGCTGTTATTTAAACTGAAAGACGTGTTTCATAAAATAAAGTGTCGATCTTAAGCTCGTAGAGGACGGACGTCGAGGTGCGCGCACAAATAATTAAACAAAAGTCAAAAAAATAATTATTGCGCGTTGTTATCGCGAGTGCTTTAAAAAAAATAATATTAATACACACTCGTTAGAGAAATTGGAAAAAAACCCCTAGCGTGTGCTGTAAAAAAAAATAATAATATTCACTCGCGTCGTAGGATGAATGATAAAGATGCCCACTCGCGCTGAGGAAGAAAAAAAAATAAAACGCCGCATAACAAATTATCCTCTAATCTGTCCCAAGACCTTTGTGCTTAACTGCCTCTTTCTTATCTACTGTAGGCATCGTATGACCATACAATGCTTACGGTAAATAGATAAGGGCATCTGAATTTGTCCTATTGTGCTGAATGTTTAGATTGATTTTTTGTAAGCAGGCTGTCTTATGGGCATAACACCTAAGACAGTTTGATTATTACAGAAGTTAATTTAGATTTTCACTGCGCAGTTCGACTTAATCAGAGTTGTGTTTTTGTATGTAAGTATTTTTAAATGGTAAGTGATTTTTAAGTCGTGTATTCAAATGTTCGTGGTTTAAGAAAGAATTTCTTTCACGTGTACGTCTACACTGTTCAACACAGGCCAGCTGTTTTGGCATTAAGTGAAACTCAGGTTGGAGTAAATACTGATTTACCAGAATTTGCTCTACATGGGTATAGCTTGGTGCCATTACTCTTTTCCCATCATGGTCTCGTGTTCTATGTTAGGAATGACATTGCTTGCCAGAGCCTTCCCCAATATGGGCAATGTTCCAACACGGACTTTAACTTCTTATGGCTCACATTCACTGTCCGCAAGCATGTCATTCATTATTGTTTTATTTACAGGAGTCCAAATCTTGACAGTAATTCGACTTGTAACGAGTTTGATGCACTGTCTGATTCCATCGCGAAAATTGTTTGCCTTTGTCCTCGCACTGAAATTGTTATTGCGGGCGATTTCAATGTACATAATTCCAACTGGCTCCGCTATTCTGGTCAGACAACACCCGAAGGAAGGTATGTCGAGCTCTTTGCCGGGTTACATCACCTTATCCAACTGATCGATGTGCCAACGCGTATACCGGATGTTGCTGGGCAAGCCGCCCATACTCTTGACTTGTTTCTTACTTCTCAACCTGATAAATATACCATTAGTGTAACTTCTCCATTTGGCACTTCAGGCCGTTGTATCGTTTCAGCTAATTTCTCATCCCCCACCCATCCAGTTAAAGAAAAACTTCCCACCAGGACCCTTTGGCAATACAAGAAAGCCAACTGGGACGGCCTGAATATTTTTTTCCGAAACTTTAGCTGGTCACTATGCTTCCTCGATAGTGACATTGATGCCAGTACTGAAATGATCACAAATGTGATTCTTCTAGGGATGCGTGCTTTTATTCCTAACAGAGTAAAAAGCATCAAACCTAAAGAAAAGTCTTGGTTTAATTCTGAGTGTAAAGAAGCTATCAGACTCAAAGAAGTAAGTTTCCGATCTTACAAAGCCAACCCTACAGAGGAAAATCGGAAAAAGCACAAACAAGCAAGGAACTCATGCAACTCCGTTATTGATAGAACCAAATTTTTGCATGACCAAAAATTATGGCAAAAAATTCTGCAGTGCCCCAAAGGCAGTAAAAATTTTTGGTCATTTGTAAAAAATATAAAAAACTTCTCGACATCTTCGGTTCCAACGCTCATCGACAATAACAAACCAATTGTTTACCAATTGTTACGCCCATTTCGCTGCCTCAAAGCAACGTTGCCCCTCCTGTACTTGAGAATGTAAATTTTTCCATGGGACAGATTTTTTTCCGCACTCGTACAGTAGCAAGAGTTCTCAAAGATCTCGATATACACAAAGCCGCTGGCCCGGATGGTATACCCCCGATTCTTCTGAAGAGGTGTTCTTCCACACTGGCAAAGCCACTGCGTAAGCTTTTCCATCGCTCCTACTCTTCTGGAATCTTTCCTAGAAGATGAAAAACAGCATTTGTCCAGCCTGTCCCTAAGAAAGGTGACCCATCCTCCCCCTCCTCCTACCGACCCATAGCACTGACATCCCTTCTTTCTAAGGCCATGGAAACACTGATTAACCGTCAGCTTAAGGAATATCTCGAAGATCGTAAGCTTCTCCATGACCGCCAGTATGGCTTCCGCAGCAACCGTTCCACTGGTGATCTGATGGCATATCTCACCGAACAGTGGAACAAATCTTTACATCGCTTTGGTGAAAGTAAGATTATTGCTCTTGATATCTCCAAGGCATTTGATAGAGTTTGGCATGAAGCTCTCTTATCGAAAATGCGTACTTTTGGGATCGATAATACTCTTGTTCGTTGGATTAGAAGCTATCTTCTGGACCGTTCAATACAAGTTGTATTGGACGGATCCAAGTCTGATTCCCATAAAATAAATGCTGGTGTGCCCCAGGGCTCTGATCTGTCTCCGACTCTTTTCCTTATTCTTATAAATGATTTTCTTTCTGTTACTTCTAATCCACTTAACTATTTTGCTGATGACTCTACCCTCAGTTTTTCATATTCGTTCGATAATTCACGTCCTTCGCCTTCGGACGTACAATTGCAACGGTACCGTATGTAAAGCTTATTAAACTCCGATTTATACAGCAATGTCAAATGGGGTAATAGGAATCGTGTGGAGTTTAATGCTTCGAAAACTCAATGCTGTATTCTGTCGTTAAAGCAAAACATACCCCCAATGCCATTGTCCATCAATGGCACTTACATCGAAGAAACCGAAAAGCTCTCAGTACTCGGTATGTGTGTCAACGACGACCTCCGTTGGAACGACCATATATTTGAAATCGCTAAGAATGCTGCTAAGTGCTTAGGTTTTCTGTATCGGTGTAAGAAGTATTTTCCCCATCTGATCTGGCTACAATTTATAAAGCGTTTATACGCCCTAAACTCGAGTATAACTCCCACCTCTGGGCAGGTGCTTCACAAACATCGCTTCACTTGCTTTATAGAATACAAAATAGAGCGTTAAGATTGATAGGAAATAGAACTGCCACTGAATCAATTGCCCCTCTCGAACACAGACGCAGTGTTTCATGTCTTTCCTTATTTTATCGTTTCTTTTACAAAAAATGTTCACTCGAAGTAGCCAGCTGCATTCCTCCCCTTAAAAGTTTCTCCCGTAATACTCGTCTTGCAAGGAATGCTCATCAGTTTACCCTTAAGCCCATTTTCAGACGTACCGTGAAATATAGGGATTCTTTTTTTAGCCGAACGTTACGAATTTGGAATAGTTTACCCGGCGAGATTTTCTCTTGCCATTTTGATCTACAAACATTCAAAACCAATGTTAATCGACACCTCCTATCTCTCCCCTCCCTATCTTCCTAATGCCCGCGCAGTGTGTTACATTAAAAGGGAAACAAAGTAGTCCCTTGTGCGCGCGTTAATTATATATATAAAAAAAAAAAAAAATGGAAAATATGAATTCTGTAGATTGCAATTCGGTTTGAAAAATAGTGCTGGAATTTTTCAGAGAGAAATGACATAGGAAAACGTTGCATTGTCTATATAGACGATGTAATAATTTTTTAATATCTGAACACGAGCATTTAGAAGATATCAAAATAATAATTTCCAAACTTTTAAATGCCAATATGAGAATTTCTTCAGCAAAATGTAATTTTTTCAAACAAGAGTCAGAATTTTTAGGATTTCTTGTATGAGGAGACGGTATTAAAACTTGTCCTAGTAAAATAGTTAACTTTAAAGTGCCAAAAACACTTCGTGCACTTAGGTCTTTTTTGGGTCTTGCTTGCAATAGTTTGGTCATTTCAAACTTTAAGAAATTACAACATATTATCACATTTGCGATATCTGAGAAAAATCCTGATACCAAGCTTAAAAGTTGGGGAGCATTTATTGAAAAATATTCATAAACTTTTCACTATAAACCTGGTAAGGAAAACACGGTTGCGGACGCACTATCTCGACAGCACATAAATACACTCTCTACTTCAGGAGAAACTGCACATACTGAAGAATCATTAACGGAAGTCATACTTTCAGTAGAATATCCTATTAATTCTTTTAAGAACCAAATATTTATAACTCATGGTTCTGAAAAGAAAAACAAAAAAGTGAAAATAATTTTTAAAAAATGGTCAGACATGCTATAGTATTCAAGTCAAACACAGAACTATTTGAAATGTTTGTGATGTCCTTCATCCGTATACAATTAACGGAATCTACTGCAACTTCGAAACATTAGTAAAAATACAGAATAACGTTGTGAATGCTTTTCTTAAAGTTAAAATTAAACATACAAAAAAGTTTGTGCAAGACGTTTTTAACCTAAATGATCAGGAAGATCATATGAAATGAAATAGAGGACCTCAAGAAAACCATAAGGAAATCATATTAGAATATTTTTTCCCAAACATAAGAAATTATGCAAGGTATTTCCTTCCAAATGTAAAATTTGTAAAGAAAATAAATATCAGCGTAACCCCTCACAACGCAGGAGAGATTTTGCGCATAGATATTTACAACACTTGTAAAAAATATTTTATTACATGTGTCGACAAATATTTAAAATTCGCTGTTATAAAACAGATATCTTCCAGAACCTCGGTTGACATAAAAAATCCACTAATTGAAATCATCTCTCAATTTCGAAAACCAAGACTTGTTGCTACAGCCAATGAAGGTGCTTTTGATATGAATTTTATTGTAGCTGAATTTGTATAATTTTTTCTTAATACTAGATTGCACAATTTACAGAGAAATGGAATGTTCTACCTTACTATTGAAAAACTTATAACCTTTATACAATAATATAATCACAGTTTCAATAAAATTTTTTTTAGAAGGAAAAGCTACATGAAAGACCTTCATTTAATTAGAACAAAAAAAAATTAAACTTATTTTCCCTGAGGAGAGAGAAGTGGGTCCGTGTGATCACAAATTATGATGTTGTTTACATAATCGATTAAATAAATATTAAAGCAAAGTAAATAAATACATATATACAAAGAAAAATACCTATATACAACGTATAACTGAGAATACAAACAAATATATCACAGTAAATGTTAATTAATACATAAAACATAAAGAAATAATATAAATAAATAAATAAATAAATAAATAAATAAATAATAAAATAAATAACAAACTGAATAAATAAGGAAATAAATAAATAAGTTAATAAATAAATAAATAAGTTAATAGAAAAATAAAAGATAAAAAAGAAAAAAATAAATAAATAAATAAATAAGTATTAAATGAATAGTTGAATAAATAGTTAATAAATACAAATAAATGAATAAAATTAATAAATAAATTAATAAATAAATATGACTACATTACAAAATAAATGAATAAACAAATAAATAAATATATATATTTTTTTCTGACAGCACCTTAAGTTGTTAAATTTAGTATTAAGTTATTGTTGGAGCAGCTAGAAGAATCCTTACAACGTTCATATAATTTAGAAATTCGAATGTCAACTTTTTCAATTTTTGCCATTTCGTGGAGATCCTCCGTAAATAGTGCCACGGAAGATCAAGCATTATTTTTAAAATTTAATTTTGCATAATTTGCAGCCTGCGAATATGACTCTTAGCACATGTTCCCCAAACGGGTGAACCATAAAGCATAATGCTTCGGAATATTGCTTTATATAATAACAACTTGTTTTCAAGACTCAATTTGGACTTACGATTTATAAACGGATATAGGGTTTTTATCGCTATATTGAGTTTGTTTAGTGTTTCTTGAATATGCAATTTAAAAGTTAAAGTCTTATCCAGGTGTACCCCAAGATACTTGGCACTCGATTTCCACTGCGTTTGAATCCCATTCAACTGTAGCCTATTGCTTGGAAGGTAACAGGTTTTTCTTTTTCTCGTGAAAAAGAGGGCCTGAGTCATTCAATTTTATTTTCCAGTCGTCGCAATATGATTTAACTAAATTCAAAGCAGTTTGTAGATTGGTTTCAACTAGGGAACCAATTGAATCTGTTGAATAAATGCAGGTATCATCCGCGAAAATTGCAGTATTGAAGTTTTAGGGTTTGGGAAAATTATGTGTGGATATAATATATAGTAACGGTCCAAGAACGGATCCTTGGGGTACACCTGCAACAATTTCGAAAACATTGGAATACCAATTGTTTACAGAAATTTTAAAAATGCGCTTTGTAAGGAAAGACGAAATCATTTTTACTAAATAAAGTGGAAATTTTAAAAGAAAGAGTTTGTGGATGAGTCCATCATGCCACACAGTGTCAAACGTTTTTTCGACGTCAAGAAAGACCATTCCAGTACTTTTTCCTACAGTAAGATTAATTTGTATATCCTCTGTTATCCTGTCAACCTGCTGAACAGTGCTATGATGGCTTCTAAAACCAAACTGTTCTTGAGGTAAAATTGCAAACTGGTCGACATGCTTCTTTTTTTAATAATTTTTCTAAACATTTACTCATAGAGCTTAATAAACTAATTGGCCTGTAGCTAGCAGGCAAGCAAGCAGTTTTGCCCGGTTTAGCGATTGGGATAACTTTTGCCATTTTGCATGCACTTTGAAAGTATCCTATTTTGAAACACGCATTAAAAAGCATAATCAAAAATTTGACACCTTTTTAGGAAGGTTTTTTAAAAATACATTTTTTAATCCATCAAAACCAGGAGATTTAGTATTTTTGAGACTGTAAAATTTCTATTAAGTCGTCGGTAGATATCACCCGTAACATCGATGGCACTTGTATTAAGCATCTGTATTGAATGAGAAACGCTGTTTTCAATATATGTGTTTCCTGTTAAATTACTTGCTACTAAGTGGTTAGCACAGAATTCATTTGCTAAAGCACTTGCTTTTTCCTCGTTAGAAAGCAATACAGTACTACCTAACTTAAAAGCTAGAATGTGGAATTTTTTCTTCTTAACAACTTTTATTATATTCCAAAAGGGTTTACTTCCTTTATCTAAACCTTGAAGCGTATGGTTCCATGATTGATTTCTAAAATCGGCAAGCAATGTTTTTATAATTTCGTTTAAAGTTTTCATTTCATAGTAGTAATATTGATCTCTTGACCTGATCCATTATGTTCTATACTTACTTATAATTTTTATGGCTTCTACTATCTGTGGTGGTAGTGCGTAACCATTGTCTCTGCATTTAATTTTTTTTGGGACAGATTGCTCAATGCTTTCAAGCACCGAATTGGTAAAGGCATTCACAGATTCATCAATTTGAGCAAAATTAATTTGATTGGAACTAATGACAGGTATGTCTCCCAATTTTTGTCGCATATTGCTTTTAAATCTGTTCCAATTTGTGTTTTTATAGTCATAGACAATATTAGAAGTCTCTACAGGGGTAGAATTTATTTCTATTAAAATGGGTAAGTGATTTGAACTAAGATCATTTTCAACGATAGGCTGGGTAAAAACCTCGGGCATGTTAGTAAGGAATAAGTCCAGTGTGGAAAGGTTGGTATAAAATGTTAAATACATGTCTTGAATTTAGATTCGACAATATATTGCCCCAAGCATTTGCTCTAATGCAACCCCAATTCCTATTTCTACAGTTAAAATCTCAACCAACAAGAAAAATATCATTTATCGTTATTAATTTACGCAAATCATTTTTAAAATCATACCTTTTGCTTTGCGAAGAAGAACCACGCGGAAAATAAATTGAAAAGATTTTAATTGAACGTTCATTTTCAAATGATACTTCAATTCCAATATTTTCAATTAGTTTGCATATAATAATGGGCAACAATTTATGTTTTATAGTCCTCTTTACAACCACGGCAACACCGCCCCCACTTCTCTCTTCTCTTTCTAAACGATAACACATGTAATCTTTGTCGGAAATATTAGCATTGCTATCCAACCAAGTTTCGCTAAGTAAACTAACGTCAATATTATGTTTGCTTATAAAAGCAAAATATTCAATTGATTTTAATCGAATGCTTCTAGCATTCCAACAATTTATCTTAAAGTTCCCATTCATAATTACTTACTGGAATAAAGATACTTAACAGCTAATTGTGCAATCGTGTTAAATTTCTCGGCCTTGGTATTGCATCGGCCGAGTAGAGTTATCATTTCTGCAGTGAGTGAGTTAATCTCTTCCATGGAGAAAAGTTCATTTGTGCCAGCATTTCCAGTAAATCCGGTTTTTGAAGGATTTGACCACACATTGTCGCCTGTGTTGTTATCAGCTACAGCTTCAGTTTCAGTTGGGTTTGGCACTTTGGACCTCTTGTGTGGGGAAAGCGCCGGAAAGTCGTTCATATTTGATATAAATGATTGCGTATGCTGGTGCATCATGTGCATTGTTTTTGTTGATTTCACCTTGCTGTTGTGTTGTGTTCTATTTCGTGATGATAGTTTTTCCCTTATTTTCCAGAAGCTTTGTCGACTCATGCAAGTAGGGTCATTGGCCTTATGCGTTTCATTGCAATTTGCACATTTTATATTAATTGAGTCTCAATCTTTAGTTGAATGATTTTGGGAACAATTAACACAGTGCGTTTTGATGTGACAATTTTTCTCCCCATGTCCGTACATTCGGCAATTGTAACATTGCGTCGGGCGTAGTCCCATTTTACTTCAGTTTTAAATATTGAACGAAACTGATTTTTTAGCTCATTTAATTTTATTGAACCACACTCGAGATAGATCAGGTAGAAAATGTCAATGAAATTATCGTAGTTTTTTTTTTTAATAATTTTCACATTAAGGCATTTAAGACCCAGTGACAATAATTCTTGCTTAAGCTCGTCGACTTTTATTTCATGTAAGCCATAGAGCATTACTTTAAAAGATCTAGTTGATGGTAAATCATGCCAGTTTTTTTCTTTAAGCGTAGCACAGAGTTAAGTATGGGTTTCAAGGTTTTCACAATAAACATTATTTTTATACTGTATAAATCTATCTCAAGTTCACGGAACAAAGCATGGATATTTTCACTGGTTTGTTGCAAAACGCAGACAGAGGGTATTTTAGATTTTTTTTTAGATACTGCTGGTTGATCAACAACTTCATCGACTTCGATATCAATATCAGTATCTGGGTGAGCTTGGAGAGGTATCCAACGATTATGCACTACAGAGCACATTTTTTTATTTTTGTTAAGCGAAGACATGGTGTCTGTACCATTTGGAGAGCGAGATCTCTTAAAAATTTTGATTTAAATAATACCGCACAGAATCAAAAAGACGTGTGACGCTTTCAGGTAGCCGATTGGTGATGAAGGTGCTTTCATTTCAAGTGCTACCCAAGCATTGTTTAAAAATGAATTTAATATATCAATGCATGCAGTACCAGCCCTCCACAGTCAAAGCAACGGACAAGTGGAACGCTTTCGTTCTACTCTTGCTGAAATTGCTAGATGTACAAAAGAGAACTATACCGATGTCGTTGAATAAATTCTTGTTTCTACATATAAATATAATAATTCAATTCATTCAGTTATAGATCATAAGCCTTCAGAATTTTTTCATGACCATTCTAACGAAATACAAAATGAAATATATAAGAAACTCAAAAACAAACAGATTAAAGATTTAGAATTCCATAATAATAAGACTACACCAACAAACTTCAAGCCAGGTGAAAAAATATTTCTGAAAACTAATAAAAGAATAGGAAATTAAATGTCTAAGCTATACAACCAAAAAACCGTACAAGCAGATCTCGGCACAGCCATTTAAATTGAAGGGAGACAAGCGCATAAAAATAATTTGAGATACAAATTTACTTTTAGGTGCATGCAAGTATGGCTAGGCGCTGCTAAAATTGTTGATTATTCTTCAGCACTATTTATTCCCATATCTGACATAATAAATAAAATAAATATAAATGCAATAAATAAACTTGAACCGGCTGATAACTATGAGAAATTAACTGCAATTTTGTCGAAAAGAAATAGGATAATTATAAATAATTTAAGCAACAATATTTTTTCTCTGATTCTTGCTAAAAACAATATTGTTAACCCTTTAATTCTAAGCATAGAAGAAATAGAAATAATTAAAAAAAAAGAAAATGTTATAACCGAAATAAGTGATTTGTTAAATATTGCCAATGTTAAAATGTATTAATAATATGACACTTTAGTTTACTTTATTAAAATTCCAAATGTTCAAGAAATTTGTAGATTATTTCAAATCATTCCAGTAATTATTAACAACAAGATTATAGATTTAATTTTTCAACATTTCTCCAAATTGTAAAAAAATACAATATCCCTTAAAAGCATGCAATAAAGCTCCCTTATATTCCTACTGTGAAACAGATTCCCTAAATTCCTGTCTTTTCCAACTCCTAAATAAATATATGGCGTAGAAGAAAAAGACCAGCGTATTGTTCTAAATGGAACCTTCCTTATTACATATGATGCTAAGATAAAAATGAACGAAAGAGAATATAAAACAGATGTGCCCTAAGAAGTGAAACACCTACCAGCACCAAAACAAACCATTCATAATGAAGCCAACTTCAATGAAAAAAATTCTCTGCCATACTTACACAAGCTACATATTATCAACAACCAGACAATTAAAGAATTTTCAGTGACGCTCGAGACAAGCAAATGGACGTGGTATGGTATCGTGGGAATACTTGCGTTTCTGATTCTTGTACTTCTTTATACAAAAGTAAGGCCGAGAGCTATACAAATTGCAACAAAAGTAGACAACGGCTTAGCAGCGTTAGATAAGGACTTTTTAAAATGCGAGTACTAAACATAATGAACGAGGACTTTCAGAATTGAGGAAGGGAGGAGTTAACATCAACAACACCATTGTACAACAACATTAACACCTTAATAACTTCAGTTTATGTTTATCATAATAAACCTTCACCCCATCCGTAACCCACCAACAATTTCCATTCAGTTCATTCACTGAACCCATTTCCCATCAAACCAATCCATTTAGTTAACATCAACAACATCATTGTACAAACACAACAAAACCTTCATAACTTCAGTTTATGTTTATCATAATAAACCGTCACCCCATCCGTAACCCAACACCTATTTCCGTTCAGTTCATTCACTGAACCCATTTCCCATCCAACCAACCCATTTCCTCCACACGCTGACCTTGTCCGCACTTTCTTTGCAACTTAGTGAGTAAGTAGTTTATGCTTTAGGCTTAGAGGGAAAATCAAAAAATAATAAAGACTCAGTCGAAGACTGGTTGGGAAACAAAATTAAACTGTTTTATTTAAAAACATTCACTTCTACGCCAACTGTCTTAGAGTAGAAGAAAGGTGCAATACAATTTATGGCGTGAATGTAAAAAAAAATGACAAATATGCAATATGCTATATAGTTCTGTCATTTCACGTGATGTAGTAACCAAGTTTTTTCTCGGCCAATTTAAAATGTTTTAGTTAGTTTATTTAAAAAAAAAATTGCTTGGATATCAATGAAATCCTTTATTCCTGTGAAAGTACGTTCGATGCCATTATTAATGGAACTCGATTTCTTTTGCATGGACACCACGGGCACGCTTGCAGAAGTCCAGACGCTGAACCTAATTTTCGACGGTTTTCAAGCATAAATCGACCGATACTGCTGCAATTTCACGTTCGATATTCGTACGAAGTTCATCAATCGTCGCTGGCTTGTTGGCATAGACCATACTTGACGTAGCCCCACAGGAAATAGTCTAACGGCGTCAAATCGCACGACCGAGGCGGCCAAGCGACTTGACCATTTCGTGAGATAACACCATCTCCAAACTTGATTTCCAATAAATTGATTGTGACATTCGCTGTGTGGCTTGTGGGGCCGTCCTGTTGGAACCACATGTCACCCAAGTCCATATCATCTAATTGGGCCCAAAAATATTCGGTTATCATTGAACGGTAGCGATCCCCATTCACAGTAACGTGCCGGTCTTTATCATCACGGAAGAAGTACGGCCCAATGACGCCGCCGGCCCATAAACCACACCAAACCGTTGTTGCTCACCACGATGCTTCTGGTGGTCAAACGGCTTCAGTTCTTGCGTCAATTTAATCTTGCCACAAAGACGTCACAGAGATGCCCAACTCTTTAGTTTGACGTGTGAGAGACACATTTGGGCTTTCTACAACTGAAGCCTCAGCGGCAGCAATATTCTCGACAGTACGGGCACTTCCTTGTCTCACTGGCACGGGAACATTTTGTACTGTGGATTCAATTTTTTCCACTAGACGCTCAATTGTTGATCTGCTAGGACGATTATGACGACCATAAATTGGACGTAGCGCTCTTTACGTTGAGGCCACTGACTCCGAATTTCGGTAGTAAATTTTAATAATTTCGACTCGTTGTTGGCTCGTATATCTTTCCATCATGAAATGGTAAACCTTACTGAAGAGAAATGTCAAAAGAGCGGCAAAAAATATGGCGTCATTTGTTGTCCCTGTCGCTCCACTTTTATAGCGTCCCTGTTGAAAAACCCGATATATAAAAAGAACATTGTATTTCAGCTCAAAATTGCATGATTTATATGAAATTTCAACAATAATTGAAAAAAAAAAATAGTTTTCGCGCACGGTCATTTTGTTTTATTTTTTTTATTATTTTTTAAATGGTATTCAAATGCAAGGGTCTGTTTTTTCTCTTAAAGTGTAATTCAAGTCGAAAAAATGAACCATTGAAAAGTTAAAAATCAAAAAGTTTTTTCGTGAATCTTTTTCGAAAATCATTAAAATCTCAGAAACTGTTTAAGTTACAAATTTCTGGCAAATCCGGATTATTAAGGTATAGATGGATAAGATTTTATTGTATGTTTTTCATTTTCTGTTACAAAATAATTTTTTTTAAATCGAGTACCATGTGTGCCTGATGGAGATTGGATTTAACTTTTAATAATAAGTTTGTTTTTGTACAAAATATTTATAACGATAAATAAGGATAATATTTCAAAGCAATTTCTTATTTACTTTTTAACATTTTAACGGGTCCGCCAAATAATTTTTTTTTTTTTTGAAAATGCTATAAAAAAAACTACTAAATATTTTTTCAAATTTCTTTTTTTATTTGAAAGTACAATCCTTCCGGTTAATAATAAAAAATAATTTCATTCAAATGGCTGCCTCGGCTGGCCTACACGACCGGTCCAATTTTTAATCACATTATCGATTGTGTGCAGCTGTATTTCACCAATGGCTTCACGAATATTGTCCTTTAAAGCGTCAATTATCTCTGGCTTGTCGGCGTAACACTTATCTTTTAAGGCACCCCACAAATAATAGTCCAACGGTACCAAAGTGGAGCTCCGAGGTGGCCAAACGACATCAGCTCTGTGGCTGATAATGCGATCTTCAAAAACAGGGCGCAAAACATTGAGTGTAGCTTCGGCTGTGTGGCACGTAGCGCCGTCCTGTTGAAACCAAATATTGCCAATATCCTCCTCTTCAATGTTCGTGAACAAAAATTCGTTCAACATGGCCCGATAACGATCGCCGTTATCTGTAACGGCCACTCCTTGCTCATTTTCGAAGAAAAATGGCCAAATTATGCTTCTGGACCAAAATCCGCACCAAACAGTGACTCGTTTTGGGTGTATCGGCTTTTCAATGTATGCGTGCGGGTTTTCTGTAACCCAAATGCGACAATATTGCTTGCTTACATACCCGCCAAGATCAAAATGAGCTTCATCTGAAAAGATGATTTTTTTGGCAAAATCGGCATCTTCTCTAAGTCGATCGCAGGGCCACTCAGCGAAGCGAAAATGCATTGGATGGTCAGTTGGCTTCAACTTCTGAACCAGTTGGACTTTGTATGGTGTCATACCAAGGTCTTTATGCAAAATTCGTCTCAATGATGTCTCCGAAATGTTCAATTGTTGAGAACGACGGTGAATTGATGTTGATGGCGCTTCACGCACACTTTCTGCCACAGCAGCAATATTCTCAGGTGTACGCACTGTTTTTGGCTTTTCACGCTTTGGTCTATCGATGAGGATGCCAGTTTCTTTCACTTTTTTCACAAGATAACGAACATGCGGAGCTGACGGTGCTTCTCTTCTTCCAAAATCCGTACGCAATTTTCGCACACATTCTGCAACATTACCATGATTTTCAAAGTAATGTCGCAATATTTCCCAGCGTTGTTCAAGCATATACACAACCATATTCGTTCAGCGGAAGGATAAAACTAACTATCTTTCAAATCAGACATGAGCTAAGTTTTACCATTCACGAAATAAGCACTAGTTAAAAAAAACCTTAGATGGCGGACCCTTTATAAGAAGTACCTAAGAACTCTTCGTTTACAATTTTGGTTCGAAATGTTGATGCTGATTTATAAAAATAAAGGCTCTATTATATGATCACTTTCTTAGTTGAGAAGTAACAAAACTTCAGCAGGTAATTTGTTGTCACTGCCTAGAAAATGTCTTCATATTTCCTCAAGAATGGGACATCCCCAACGAAATGGATGATATCTTCCGGTTCCGAAAAGTTGTAGAGGCTACATTAGATCGGAAGATTAGGACGATGAGGAATATAAGTAATATGTACAAGTTCTCCTATCATTTTAAAAGTTGACGATATTATTTCGTTACTATTGGTACTGTGGAAATAGTTTTTTTTTCGCACGTATCCCCCGGTAGATAATCAATAATATCATCGATGTATAATGCAAAGAGTTGTGGGCTAAGAGTACATCCTTAGGTTTGAATCAATAATTCAAAAAAGTGCAAAATTAGTGCTGTCTTTTACTTAGATGTTTTTAAATTTTATTTTTCTTACAACGTATTATATAGAGTTTGTATTAAAACCTTCAATTCATCTAACTTAGTGTGACCCTGGATTTAACCTCTTTCTTTCCAATCTTAAATTTATTTTGTTGGATATTTTTCACATTAAGTTTTTGTCCAAAACTTTATATATGTTGAACAGAACAAATCGAAAGTGGCGTCTTGCGATTTTTTAAAAAGCGATTTTAATTGGCTTTGTTGGTCGTTTTGATGATTAAATGGAAGCAATTTCCATTTAGTTTTAACAACATTTTGAAGGTGGAGCGGTGGACTTATAACATGCTCTTGTATAGCACTGTTTGTTTTCGATTTTATAGATCATTTTTGATAAGCTTTTCAATGATTGTGGAAGGAACGTGTTTCAGTATACAGTGTTCCAAACAGTATATTTGTTGCTGAAACAAAACATCGTTTATGTCCACAACATAATAACAAAAATTATGTATAATTTAGATGACTATTTGTTGTTGAAAATCAATAAGGTAGACTATTGTTCTAGTCTGTTCAGTAAAAATTGTCTGTCTTATGGGTAAGCTCTTTTCAAAACAGTGGCGCCTGTGTATATTATCATGACAATGAATTGAGAAAACTTCTACTAAAAAAAGATACAGAGCCACTGACTAACGTACCTGAATAGTGTGTTTCTCTTTAAAACTCGTACACTCCACCATGACCGATCTCTATCGACGTTGTTGGAATAATGAATAATGTTCGATTACTCACGTCTACTTACCCTCGCTGTTTGAATTAAAAAAATACATTTTCCACCAACATAGTTACCTTTGCCAATTGAAAACGGTACTATATAGCTTTTTCACTGGTTTTTATCATAGTGCTTTCATTCTCAAAGCTTTTTAGAACAAATAAGTAGTGTGAGAGGGTTGTTGTATTCGTGTACTTGGAAGTATAGGGTTAAGAGCTTGAGAACTTTAAATAATAATACAAAACAGAAGTATTGTTGGAATTAATTTTTTTTTTATTATGATGTGGTAGATAACTTAATGGCATTTGATTTTTCAATATTTGGCTTACGTTCATCCCGGCTACGAGTTACTTAGGCCTTTGGATCAGTCTAATTTGTCACTATTTTCTTCTAATAAATCTGGCCATATTGCGTCAATGGTGGCATGATTATTGGCTTCCGATGCTTCGAGAGTTGCTGGTTTGTCGGCATAAAACAATGACTTAATATAGGCCCATAATAAGTAATCGAAAAGCGCTAAGCCGGATGAACGAGAGGCCAGTTAACAGGACGACTTCTAGAAAAAAAGTTAAAGTGATTAAGAGAGTTGTATTGCAAGTTTCGCCGTCTTGTTTGAACGAAATGTCGTCGATGTTTATCTGAGTAATTTTTCACACACAAAATCAGTCAGCATGGCTCAATAGTACTTGCCATTCACCGTAACGCCAGCCAGATATACTGGTGGTTCGTTAATGGCTTGAGGATTGTCTTCGCTCCATTTACGGCAATTTTGCCTAATTACGAAGCCATTTAACCATAAATGAGAAATGAATTAGTTGACCGTAAAATGGACGAAGTGGTCTATGAACTTCGCGAACAAATTTATTTTTGCAAAGTAAATTTCTACAATTTGGAAGCGTTTCTGGCGTAAGACGATTTAAGCTGAATTGTCAAACCTTACTGAACAGAGATGTCACCACAGTTTGTCAAACCGTAGACAACAATCATCACAACTTCTCATGCAGCTAAAAAATCACACTAATCTAGTAGTTGGAAAATCGTTAAAATGCAGTTATTTGTTGGCTTTTGGAATTTTAGTAGAATGAACTTATTTTCTCCAAGTTTACAAGTGAATTACGTGATACTTATTCGGAAAAGTGTCTTGACGTGATATTGTATTTTAATAGGAGTGAAATTGTTGGTATTTCAGTAAGCAAATATAAATATTATAGTATTAATAAATAAAGTGAACTGAAATAATTTTTTTTTTATATATATAATTAACGCGCGCACAAAGGACTACTTGTTTTCCTTTTAATGTAACACACTGCGCGGGCATTCGAAAGATAGGGAGGGAAGAGATAGGAGGTGTCGATTAACATTGGTTTTGAATTTTTGCAGATCAAAATGGCAAGGGAAAATCTCGCCGAGTAAACTATTCCAAATTCGTGTAGTTCGGCTAAAAAAAGAATCCCTTTATTTCACGGTACGTCCGAAATTGGGCTCAAGGGTGAACTGATGAGCATTCTTTGCGAGACGAGTATTACGGGCGAAACTTTTAAGGGGAGGAATGCAACTGGCTACTTCGAGTGAACATTTTTTGTAAAAGAAACGATAAAATAAGGAAAGAGGGGTTCGAGAGGGGCAATTGATTCAGGGGCAATTCTTTTTCTTATCAATCTTAACGCTCTATTTTGTATTCTATCAAGCAGGTGAAGCGATTTTTGTGAAGCACCTGCCCAGAGGTGGGAGTTATACTCGAGTTTAGGGCGTATAAACGCTTCATACATTATAGCCAGATCAGATTGGGAAAAATACTTCTTACACCGATTCAGAAAACCTAAGCACTTAGCAGCATTCTTAGCGGTCTCAAATATATGGTCGTTCCAACGGAGGTCGTCGTTGACACACATCCCGAGTACTGAGAGCTTTTTGGTTT
The DNA here is from genome assembly GCA_963971375.1 of Platycheirus rosarum. NCBI lineage: Eukaryota > Metazoa > Arthropoda > Insecta > Diptera > Syrphidae > Platycheirus > Platycheirus rosarum. The sequence goes on from OZ020507.1 coordinate 94,690,180, forward strand.
CTTCGATGCAAGTGCCATTCATGGACAATGGCATTGGGGGTATGTTTTGCTTTAACAACAGAAGACAGCAATGAGTTTTCGAAGCATTAAACTCCACACCATTTCTATTACCCCATTTGGCAATCCTGTATAAATCGGAGTTTAATGAGCTTGACAGACGCCACCGTTGCAATTGTTCGTCCGAAGGTGAAGGACCTGAATTATTGAACGAATATGAAAAGCTGAGGGTAGAGTCGTCAGCAAAACAGTTAAGTGGATTAGAAGTAACAGACAGAAGATCATTTATAAAAATGAGGAAAAGAGTCGGAAACAGAACAGAGCCCTGGGGCACACCAGCATTTATTTTTTGGGAATCAGACTTAAATCCGTCCAATACAACTTGTAATGTATTGTTCGGTGAGATATGCCATCAGATCACCAGTGGAACGGTTGCTGCGGATGCCATACTGACGGTCATGGAGAAGCTTTCGATCTTCGAGATATTCCTTAAGCTGACGGTTAATCAGTGTTTCCATGACCTTAGAAAGGAGGGATGTCAGTGCTATGGGTCGGTAGGAGGAGGGGGAGGATGGGTCGGAAGAATCGGGGGTATACCATCCGGGCCAGCGGATTTGTGTATATCGAGATCTTTGAGAACTCTTGCTACTGTACGAGTGCGGAAAAAAATCTGTCCCATGGAAAAATTTACATTCTCAAGTACAGGAGGGACAACGTTGCTATGTGGCAGCGTGGAGCTGGCAGCGAAATGGGCGGCGAGCAAGGCCTCCTCTGAAACTTACTTCTTTGAGCCTGATAGCTTCTTTACACTCAGAATTAAACCAGGACTTTTCTTTAGGCTTGATGCTTTTTACTCTGTTATGAATAAAAGCACGCATCCATAGAAGAATCACATTTGTGATCATTTCAGCACTGGCATCAATGTCACTATCGAGGACCAGTTAAAGTTTCGTAAAAAATTATTCAGGCCGTCCCAGTTCGCTTTCTCGTATTGCCAAACTGTCCTGGTGGGAAGTTTTTCTTTAACTGGATGGGTGGAGGATGAGAAATTAGCTGAAATGATACAATGGTCTGAAGTGCCAAATGGAGAAGTTACACTAATGGTATATTTATCAATATTCCAATTGGAATTGTTTACATTGAAATCGCCCGCAATAACAATTTCAGTGCGAGGACAAAGGGAAACAATTTTCGAGATGGAATCAGACAGTGCATCAAACTCGTTACAAGTCGAATTACACGAAAATCACTTACAATTTAAAATTACGTTTAAACTGTGAAGTGTTATTGTTTTTAATATGAAGTGAACTAACTTATCAACATTAGAAATATATGCGAATACATACTTTCAGCGCCCAACAGCTATATATTATGGTTCAGAATAGTCCCCTAAAAAATATAATCCGATTCCAAGATCATCGGGGGAGTGTACAATATAACATATAATTACCTTTTTTAAGGCAAGTTTTGATCATAAGCATGCTTGAAAGATTGCAAAAAACAACATAACATGTTAAACAAGATTGTAAATAATAAACTTACAGTTAACACTTCAAGAGACGTGCAGTTAGGGTTATGCAACATTATGTCCACCCGGACCTGGTAAGGTAAGGTAAAAAAATACTAATTCGTTTGATCGTTCTCACGTGATGGGGACACAACATGAAACCTGGTTCAATTTTAATAATTTAACCTTTAATTAAAGTCGTGCAAATTTTCTTCGCTTCTACAAATAAAAGTATAATATGTTTTTTTATATTTTTTTACTAAACTTTATACTTAAACAATAACATAACAAGTTTTTAAAAAAAATCACAACAGGAACTTTCATTTTTATTTAAAATTTGCACTTTTGTCAAGCAGTCATAATTTATATAGCTTAAATGTATTGTTTTTTAAAAAAATAAAAACTTGAATACAAAAAAAATTTAAGCCATCTACACATTTTCTTAGAATTTCAAAAAGTACTCTTTAAAACTGTAAAAATGTCAATTTTTAATTTTGTTTTGGAAATTTTTTGACAATGTTCAAAGTCAAGGAACCTACATGCACGAAACACATAAGTACATACTTGTTTTGAACAAGTCATACATACTTAGCAAACATAACAGAAAAAAATCAAGTTATCCAGGGGACCCATTCACCTGCACATAAGCAACCAAGGAGAAGCGAGCGATTTGCTTTCTTCTCACTACACGCACATTGGCTGACTGCAGGAAGGTACTTAGGAGTTGAGAGAGCTGCGGTGACTGTGTCGTTTTTTACACACATTTAAAAATTAAGTGTGTGTCCATTGGACCCAAGACTTTAGTTAAGGGTTTAATAATTAGATAAGATAAGAAAAAAATCTTCAATTCCAAGATAAATTCTTCACTTAAGAAATAAAATAATACTAAAAGATGATAGTGACGTCAGAAAATATCAAGATGACGGTTTGTATATCTGGTATTTCTATGTATCATATTATTTCTCTATTAAATAGTACTTATACTTTGTTAACACAGCTTAAAATAAGAAGTAAAATAATAAGTTACAATATCTACGCCAACTATTTTAGAATAGAAAAAAACAGCAATATAATGTATGGCGTAAATGTAAAAACAATGACAAATATGTCTTGTCTGTCCGCGTGATGCGGCAAATTTTTTTCGGAAACTGTTTAAGTTACAAATTTCGACAAATCAGGATTATTAAGGAATAGATGAATAAGATTTTTTTTTATGTTTTTCATTTTCTTTTACAAAATTAATTTTCTAAAATCGATTACAACTGGATTTAACTTTTAATAACAAATTTGTTTTTGTACAAAAGTACCTATTTATAACGATTAATAAGTATAATATTTCAAAGCAACTTTTTATTTACTTTTTAACATTTTATAAGTAGTTTACAATTTTGGTTAGAAATATTAATGCTGATTTATAAAAAATAAAGGCTCTATTATATGATCACTTTCTTAGTTGAGAAGTAACAAAACTTCAGCAGGTAATTTCTTGTCACTGCCTAGAAAATTTCTTCATATTTCCTCAAGAATGGGGCATCTCCCAACGAAATGGATGATATATATCGGTTCCGAAAATTTGTAGAGGCTTCATTAGATCGGAAGATTAGGACGATGAGGAATATAAGTAATATGTACAAGTTCTCCTATCATTTTAAAAGTTGACGATATTATTTCGTTACTATTGGTACTGTGGAAATAGTTTTTTTCGCACGTATCCCCCGGTAGATAATCAATAATATCATCGATGTATAATGCAAAGAGATGTGGGCTAAGAGTACATCCTTAATTTTGAATCAATAATTCAAAAAAGTGCAAAATTAGTGCTGTCTTTTACTTAGTTGTTTTTAAATTTTATTTTTCTTACAACGTATTATATAGAGTTTGTATTAAAACCTTCAATTCATTTAACTTAGTCTGACCCTGGATTTAACCTCTTTCTTTCCAATCTAAAATTTATTTTGTTGGAAATTTTTCACATTAAGTTTTTGTCCAAAACTTTATATATGTTGAACAGAACAAATCGAAAGTGGCGTCTTGCGATTTTTTATGAGGACGTTGAATTTTTAAAAAGCGATTTTAATTGGCTTTGTTGGTCGTTTTGATGATTAAATGAAAGCAATTTTCATTTTCGTTTTAACAACATTTTGAAGGTGGAGCAGTGGACGTATAACATGCTCTTGTATAGCACTGTTTGTTTTCGATTTTATAGATCATTTTTGATAAGGTTTTTTGATAATGATTGTGGAAGGAACGTGTTTCAGTATACAGTGTTCCGAACAGTATATTTGTTGCTGAAACAAAACATCGTTTATGTCCACAACATAATAACAAAAATTATGTATAATTTTGGTGGATATATGTTGTTGAAAATCAATTAGGTAGACTATTGTTCTATAGGCTGTTCAGTAAAAATTGTCAGTCTTATGGGTAAGCTTTTTTCAAAACAGTGGCGCCTGTGTACATTATCATGACAATGAATTGAGAAAACTTCTACTAACGTACATGAATAATGTTTTTCTCTTTAAAACTCGTACACTCCACCATGACGATCTCCATCAACGTTGTTGGAATAATGAATAATGATCGATTACTCACGTCTACCTACCCTCGCTGTTTGAATTAAAAAAATACATATTCCACCAACAGAGTTCCCTTTGCCAATTGAAAACGGTGCTATATAGCTTTTTCACTGGTTTTTATCATAGTTCTTTAAATAATAATACAAAACAGAAGTATTGTTGGAATGAATTTGTTTTTATTATAATGTGATAGATAACTTAATGGCATTTGATTTCTAAATCAGATTTTTGGCTTACGTTCATCCCGGCTACGAGTTACTTAGTCCTATGGATCAGTTTGTCGGCATAAACCAATGACTTAATATAGGTCCATAATAAGTAATAGAAAGCGCTAAGCCGGATGAACGAGAGGCCAGTTAACAGAACGACTTCTAGAAATAAAGTTAAAGTGGTTAAGAGAGTTGTATTGCAAGTTGCGCCGTCTTGTTTGAACCAAATGTCGTCGATGTTTACCTGAGTAATTTTTGACATACAAAATCAGTCAGCATGGCTCAATAGTACTTGCCATTCACCGTAACGCCAGCCACTTTGTCATTTCAAAAGAAATAAGGACTGATGATGCCGCCAGCGTGTAAACTGCACCAAACAGTCAATTTTAATGGATGTACTGGTGGTTCGTTAATGGCTTGAGGATTGTCTTCGCTCCATTTACGGCAATTTTGCCTAATTACAAAGCCATTTAACCATAAATGAGAAATGAATTTGTTGACCGTAAAATGGACGAAGTGCTCTATGAACTTCGCGAGCAAATTTATTTTTGCAAAGTAAATTTCTACAATTTGGAAGCGTTTCTGGCGTAAAACGATTTAAGCGGAATTATCAAAGCTTACTGAACAGAGATGTCAACACAGTTTGTCAAACCGTAGACAACAATCATCACAACTTCTCATGCAGCTAAAAAATCACACTAATCTAGTAGTTGGAAAATCGTTAAAATGCAGTTATTTGTTGGCTTTTGGAATTTTAGTAGAATGAACTTATTTTCTCGAAGTTTACAAGTGAATTACGTGATACTTATTCGTAAAAGTGTCTTGACGTGATATTGTATTTAAATGTTATAGTATTAATAAATAAAGTGAAATGAATTTATTTCAAATTACGTTTAAACTGTGAAGTGTTAATGTTTTTAATATGAAGTAAACTGACTTATCAACATTAGAAATATATGCGAATACATACTTTCAGCGCCCAACAGCTATATATTATGGTTCAGAATAATCCCCTTAAAAATATAATCCGATTCCAAGATCATCGGGAAGTATACAATATAACATATAATTACCTTTTTTAAGGCAAGTGGTGATCATAAGCATGCTCGAAAGATTGAGAAAAACAACATAACATGTTGAACAAGATTGTAAATAATAAACTTACAGTTAGCACTTCAAGAGACGTGCAGTTAGGGTTATGCAACATTATGTTTAAGATTGATTGTGAAACAGTTAGGAAATTTGTTGGTTGAGGCCCAGGTCCACCCGGACTTGGTAAGGTAAGGTAAAAAAAATCTAATTCGTTTGATCGTTCTAACGTGATGGGGACACAACATGAAACCTGGTTCAATTTTAATAATTTAACCCTTAATTAAAGTCGTGAAAATTTTCTTCGCTTCTACAAATAAAAGTATAATATATTTTATATATTTTTTTACTAAACTTTATACTTAAACAATAACAAAACAAGTTTAAAAAAAAAACAACAGGATTTTTCATTTTTATTTAAAATTTGCACTTTTGTCATAATTTATATAGCTTAAATGTATTGTTTTTAAAAAAATATAAAATTAAATACTATAAAAAATTAATCCATCTACACATTTTCTAAGAATTTCCAAAAGTTCTCTTTAAAACTGTAAAAACGTCAATTTTAAATTTTGTTTTGGAAAGTTTTTCACAATGTTCAAAGTCAAGGAACCTACATGCACGAAACACATACATATGTGTAATAATAGACAAAATTTCACAACGTAGGTAAATCAAAATATTTTTTTTTTATTCGTAACAAATTCAGTTCTCAAAAATTATGTAACTTAAAATTTATTTATCTTCGTCCATTGGCAACACTGCAAAGAGAAGAAATAAAACACTTTGAGCTGCATAGCAAAGTAAAAGAGAAATAAATGGATTCTCATGCTTAAAGAGAAAGGATAATACGAAATAAGAAAATTAAAAGAAAAGAGCACAAAACTAATGAATGCCACAACGGAACCACGTCAGCTCACCACACACTCCTTAGCCATCTCGGTTAAGGGGAACCGGCGTAGCGACGTACACACGATGTTGCACTAAACTAATGAATACCACAACGGAACCACGTCAGCTCACCACACACTCCTTAGCCATCTCGGTTAAGGGGAACCGGCGTAGCGACGTACACACGATGTTGCACTCTGTATCTTATTAAGTGTTTAGTATATGCGATCGAGAGGAACTGACGATAATACTCATCTCTCACACACACAACTTGAGTTAGGCATCAGGCGGTAGCCACACTCACCACCAGACTGTTAACGTCCTTACTGGGGAAACTGACTCAGATACACAACTACCCTCAAGTGGAACCAGAGAATGAGCAACCGCCACAAACCGATTTTTATAGCTTAAATCAAAACCAAAGAAAGCAAACAAAACTACTTAAAGCTCAGTGAACAAACTCACCAGTTCTTAATTTATTATTCTTTAATTTAATGTTTTTTTTTTTTATTTTATGCTTTCAGAACGAATAAAGAAACTTAAAAAAAAACCAACGCACTGATCACGTTAAAGTTCGCGCACAAACTAACTCCTTCAGACACACCAAAAAGAAGAGGAGACATGCATTTAAAGAACTCAAAAAGGAATGAGGAAAAGGAAAATTTTATAGTTCTCTTCTTATTATCATGATATTCTTTCTCTTTTTATCCAAGCTTTTAATACACTTACCAATTTCTCTTACATATGTAAGTACATACTTGTTTTGAACAAGTCATAAAATTCGACACTTAGCAAACGTAACAGAAAAAAATCAAGTTATCCAGGGGATCCATGCACCTGCACATAAGCAACCAAGGAGAAGCGAGCGATTTGCTTTCTTCTCACTACACCCACACGCACTTACTGCAGGAAGGTACTTAAGAGTTGAGAGAGCTGCGGTGACTGTGTCGTTTTTTACACACATTTAAAAATTAAGTGTGGGTCCATTAGACCCAAGACTTTAGTTAAGGGTTTAATAGTTAGATAAGATAAGAAAAAAATCTTCAATTCCAAGATAAATTCTTCACTTAAGAAATAAAATAATACTAAAAGATGATAGTGACGTCAGAAAATATCAAGATGACGATTTGTATATCTGGTCTATGTATCATATTATTTCTCTATTAAATAGTACTTATACTTTGTTAACACAGCTTAAAACAAGAAGTAAAATAATAAGTTACAATATCTACGCCAACTATTTTAGAATAGAAAAAAACAGCAATATAATGTATGGCATAAATGTAAAAACAATGACAAATATGTCTTGTCTGTCCGCGTGATGCGGTAAGCAAATTTTTTTCGGAAACTGTTTAAGTTACAAATTTCGACAAATCAGGATTATTAAGGAATAGATGGATAAGATTTTTTTTATGTTTTTCATTTTCTTTTACAAAATTAATTTTCTTAAATCGATTAAAATTGGATTTTATACATTTTATTAGTAGTAAGAACTCTTCGTTTAGAATTTTGGTTAGAAATGTTAATGCTGATTTATAAAAATAAAGGCTCTATTATATGATCACTTTCTTAGTTGAGAAGTAACAAAACTTCAGCAGGTGATTTGTTGTCACTGTCTAGAAAATTTCTTCATATTTCCTCAAGAATGGGACATCTCCCAACGAAATGGATGATATCTTCCGGTTCCGAAAAGTTGTAGAGGCTACATTAGATCGGAAGATTAGGACGATGAGGAATATAAGTAATATGTACAAGTTCTCCTATCATTTTAAAAGTTGACGATATTATTTCGTTACTATTGGTACTGTGGAAATAGTTTTTTTCGCACGTATCCCCCGGTAGATAATCAATAATATCATCGATGTATAATGCAAAGAGATGTTGGCTTAATTTTGAATCAATAATTCAAAAAAGTGTAAAATTAGTGCTGTCTTGGACTTAGTTGTTTTTAAATTTTATTTTTCTTACAACGTATTATATAGAGTTTGTATTAAAACAATCTTAAATTTATTTTGTTGGAAATAGTTCACATAAAATTTTGTCCAAAACTTTATATATGTTAAACAAAACAAATCAAAAGTTGCGACTTGACAAAGATACTCACTGTCAACTGAAGAGTCCCAGTGAGTTACCGGGAAGAAACGCTAATTTTTGGTGGAGTTAAAGGCCGTGGAAAGCTCTTTTAAATCAATACATCCTTACTTTACTCCCATTTTTGTTATGAACCACTATGAAGTTTCGATACCGCTCCACAATGTTGCTCGGTTTTTCGCATAAATATTTTCGATAACCGTCGCAAACTTTTGACTCATTCCCGCGTTGTATAGTGATTGATGTTGTTAAAGACCGCCTTGAAAAAGGGGAATAAATTCTTTTTTTTCTATGAATGTACTAGCAATATTTTGCAGTACAAAAATTTTGTGTACGGCTGAATAACCTTTCCGAAAGCCTGCTTGAATTTCCGTTATAATTTTATTGATTTCAATCCAATTTGAAAAGCGACTATCCAACATTTTTGTACGAACCTTAAGGTGTGTCCACACCAAAAAAGCATTTGTTTAAAAAACATTTCTGAAATATTTTCCATTTGTTTAAAAACATTTCAGAAACATTTTAAAAACATTTCAGAAATGTTATGATTTCCTTGTTTTTTCTTTAAATTATTTTCTCTTCCATCATCTTCACCTATCCTGGCTTTTACACCCCCAATAATCATAATATTGTCATATTTGATGTGTTCGAGTAGATTGCATACTTCACTAAAATCTCTTTCCCATTGATTAGAGTTGATGTAGGTCGGCAATATAACTAAAAACTTACATAGTTAAACCCAGAGCACTTCCTCAACACACTTATGATATGTTGCTAATCTTTATTTTTTTTATTCAAGGAAACATGCGCCATTGCTCTTCTTCCCGTATTTTATTTTAAAGCGGTTATCCGAACGAAGTAGAAGCTTTTGAAACGATTAACGTATGAATTATAATTCCCTTCTAATAAAAATGTTTCATAGAGCAACACAGAAACATAACTATTTATAAATTCAAAAAATGTTACATATATATTGATATAATACAGAGAGGTGTTACGTTATAACTTAATATTTTCAGAGTTTTTAATTCTATTTCATCTATTCTATTATGGCAGAAGGCAACTCTACTCTACGATTAAAAATATGGCTTAATTGTTGTACTTGATTCGATGTTACTGGATTGGAATGTAGATGTCGCATCGGTGCTGTTGTCAACTGTTATCCACCCTTCCACGTTAACACACAGCTGTTGACTTAAATTGTTTTTATATATGATGTTAAGCACCGGTATCCCATTTGTGTTGTTTTGCAAAGGACCAAAGATCAACTCTAACGAAAAAAATTATTTTCTACATACATCTTTTCGTCTCGACCCAACACTTTAATTTGCGGATCAGTTTCATTAAGATTGCTTCTTATCTTCAAGTGTTGTTCTTTTTTTGGCGTATCGGTAAGGGTAGATGCTTTGAGATCGTGCTTTCTTGTATTATGAAGAATATTTTAAAATAAATTTACAATCGATATACTTGCTAACAAATAATAATTCCTATTTGCTGACTTGCATTCACACAGTTGGTTAATAATGTCTTAGGAAATTTGCTTCATAGGGCCAGACGCAGGTCAGCATTTCGGAAGGGTCAACACTACTCGCGTTCGTGTTAATTCTTCCCCTCTTAAGAACGTCATCGATTGTCAAAAACACGATATGTTGTTGAACCTAGGGCTGCGTCAATGCTAGAGTTCATCTCGAGGATAGGAAGTCCATCCATTATTGTTACTGCTCCATTGGCTTCTGGTGTTGGCTGTTTTACTATGACCTTAGTACTTGGACGCTTCGGCAAAATCTTCCATATGATCAACATTATGAAAAGAAATCTTAGGATGGAAGTGAGGGAGTACGTTTTTACTTGATGATGGCTGTCTTCTATTTGCAAGAGGTGAATTACATTTGTGTTGTTAATGTGAAGACCTTTCATTATTTCTAGTAGAAGTAATTCACGGTATTCGCTTTCCTTGGGATTTGTTTGTAATATTGCCGGAAGGGGTGTTATGATAGGACCTTCTTTAGAGGTGTATGGGATTCCATTCAAGTTGATGGTCATGTTTCGAAATTTTAGTAAGAATGTTCCATTTAAATTGTGTCTCATATCGTCGTATTCAAGAGTTCCCGTAAACTAATTTAGCAATATTACATCGGGCGATATTTCGTCCATGGTTGGAATGTGGTAATTACTATTTGTATTACAGGAATAGGAGGATAAGCTTTTTAACAAATTGGGAACGCAAGAGTCGTTTATAATATTAACAATATTTTTATAGTTACAAATTGATAAAATACTAAAAGTCTTAAATTTTGTTGTTGTTCCATACAATTGATCATTACTTCTTATCACTACATCGTATAAAATTTCAGTAACAATATTTTTGTTTCTTTGGTTTGATTAGTAGACTTTCATATGTGTCTCTCTTTGTTAATGGAATCTTTATAATATAGAGAATTGACAAATTATTACTTATAATTTTAATTTCTGCAAAATCTAAGGCTTCTTCTATTGTTGTGAAAGGTAATTATTGTTCATTAGGTATTTTAACAGCTAAATCTATTTCATTCTTTGACAGTATAAAAAGAGTTAATTGTTCCTAGTTAAGCCCAATGAAAGGAATAGCTTATATTTTCTAGTTTTTCTTTTACAATTTTTATTCTATACTTTAGATTTGTAATGATTTTACAATTGATTTTATAATTATCTTTTAGTAAGCTTTGAATTTCATTTTTGTAATGTTATTAATTCGTTCATTGTACAACTCATTAATGATCACCTGTTTATTATTGTTCCTTAAAACATCTGTAATTTTTTCTTTTATTTAATTTTATATTAATTTTTTTTATTTTAGTTTTAGTTTTTAAGGTTATGTAGAAAATTGCGGATTTGTTGAATTTCGTGGGAAAGTAATGGTTTGGTTTTCGGTTGTTTTGAGATCAAGGATTGGTGATATGTCAGAAAAGAATTGGTCATACTGTTCGAAATCAATAATATGGACTAGGTTAAAATATCCGTTCTGAACCTTCGTTTGTCCTGTATGTAAAGAAACGATTTGCGAATTCGAAAAGTCCATGATTTGAGTGAAAACGTTTGACTTGCCCGTTTACTTGACTTTTGTATGGTGGAGTTTTGAAGATTTTGATCTGAATCTGAAGATCATCTTCTAACATCGAAGTTATTGATGCAGAATTGCGAGGTTTTTCGTTGTTTATTACAACAACTTCGGGTAGAAAAATAGTATGGGAAGAAAAATAGTATTGCTCGCAAAGGTTATGTCTTCAATTGATCCTGATGATATTATTTTTGCTTGGGCAAATTTAGTAAATTTATCTAATGCAGTGAGTATCAGGTATTTTTCCGTAGAAAAAAATGTCAATATGCAGTGTGTGTCCGGGATAGTTGGGAATTGGTATTAGATTTAAATGATGTTTGTTAAGATACCTATCGTATTTGTTTTCTTTGCAAGTTATACAGCGGTTGACTGGGGCTTTGTTAGAAAAGTAGAAGTTTTCTAGTAGTTGAATTAGATTTTCTTCGGCATTGCAATGAGCGCGTCGGTGTATCTTTAGAATTTTCTCTTCTTATTCGATTGGGTTATCTATCAACATCTTCAACAATTTTTTTGGGTGAATCGGATGCGATAGTCTTTGAAATGTAAAGGGTAGACTTATTGTACACGTCCCATTATCGTTTCGTCGGTAAGAATTCCGTTTATAGAATTTGAATTAAGATATCTCTTAAATATTTGAATAAATTTCTGCTCTTGGAGGTCTGGAGAGGGAGTCTGCGACAAGGTTTTTTGTCTTGGTTTATATCTTTGCTCGTAATTATATTCCTCTAAAATAGCCTTCAAAGTTTCATTTTGGAGTTAGTATTTTTGTTGCTAAGGGCATAAATGAGGGGTTGGTGGTCTGCGAAAAGGTCGACGTTGCGGGATCCGTAAAGGAAGTTTCTAAGAGAGTTGAGTGACCAAATTATTGGCAGCATTTTTTTTTGTTGGTGGCATAATCATTCTTCTGATTTGCTCAACGTTCTTGAAAGAAATGTTATTGGTTTATCGTCCTGGTAAAAGATTGCATCGATGGCCTGGTCGGAATAGTCAGATGGTAGCTGAAAACTTTTTTCAAAGTCTGGGTATTGGAGAATGACTTCTGCAGAAACAAGAGATTGCTTTAGATTATTGAATGCTTGAATGGCTTCTTGATTCAGTTCAATGAGTTTTACCTTTACATATTTTTGGATACATGTCCGTCTTCCCTCCTTAAAACCTAAAAATTTAATTTCTTTATGGAAAAATTCACATTTATCCAGTTGTATTTTGATGTTTGCACACTCTTTTGTATGGAAGACTTTTTGGAGATTTTTAAAGTGTTCGTCCTCGTCTTTTCCAAAGATCACAATGTCATTTGTATAAATATAACAACATTTTCCAATAAGGTCTCTAAGGCTGTCATCCAAAGGTCTCTGAAAGATGGATGGAGCATTTTTGACTCTAATTGGAAGACGAGTAAATTCGAACCTGCATTTGTTTACCGAAAAGGCAGTTTTTTTCAATATCAGATTCTTTTAGTGAGATCTGATGAAAGCCACTTTTGAGGTCAATTAAAGAGAAGCATTGGATTTTATTAGGGTTTTCGAGAATTTCATAAATTCATAAATTTCAGATATTTATCGGCTATGGTTAATGTGTTTTAAGACTAGGGAAGATGAAACATTTTATTTTATCGGTTTGAGGACCAAAAAGATGGATAAGTTAGTGGTGTGTTATTTTGACGCTGCCTCCAACTGAGTTAGCATAGAAATGTTTTTCGTTTGGAATAGGATTTTTTTATGTGACGAGGCTGGATATAGTTTTTATTCGAACCACTGTCAACAAGGAACTTCAGAATTTGTCCGCTTCTAGAAATATGTACGAAAAAGGGAAGCGAAAAGGACTTTAACCTAAAAACTAAATGTCGTTTGATTCTTCTGGTTGATCTAGATTGTTGTTTTGCACTTGATAAATATATTCCTCTAGCAATTCATCGTACTTCTGGTCTTAGTTTTGGATTTCTGTTTCATATTCTTCCAAGGACTCTTCTTCATCTGGTTAAGTATGGTAAATTCTTTGCATCTTTTGTGGTGCGTGTGTTTATTTATTTATTTATTTGACTATAAATACAGTTACATAATTGATCACAGTTATTTGGATTATACAAATAATATTACAGTTACATAATTAGTGACGATTTAAATTGAATAAAAGTATAATTTGTTTAAATTTCAATTAAGTAAGATTAAAATCTACGAAGGAATTATAATTATTGAACTGTTTACATAAGAGAGAGAGCGGTTCATTATTTAAGTAGTTTAAAGTAGTTTCATGTGTTCGCAAAATTTTATAATTTCGACTTGGACGGAATGGCACATTTATTTTTATTAAGGAAGGCAAATAAGGAGAATTTATATCACCGTTTAAAAGTTTAAATATGAATGCAGCATTGAGTTATGACCTCCTGTCCTCGAGCGTATTAAGACCAATCAGTAAAAGTCGCGAACGATATGGTGGAAGATGGTGATGATTATCCCAGTTAAGATGACGAAGAGCAAATAAAAGAAACTGTTTTTGAATGGATTCAATGCGGGCAATGTGACAGGAGTAATATGGGCACCAAACTTGGCAACCATATTCCAAGATCGAATGAACCAGTCTAACAAACAGGCTCTTTGTGACATAAGGGTCGTTGAATTCTTTTGATCATCGTTTAATCATTCCTAGAAGAACAGAAGCTTTTGCAGTTATAGAATCGATGTGCATTCTGAAGTCTAATTTTGAATCAAATATTACTCCCAAGTCTATAAAATAATTAACTCTTTCAAGTTTTGAATTATTTATAGAATATTCATTAAAGAAAACATTTTTAACTCTAGCGAATGTCATTACTTTGCATTTATTAGAGTTCAGTGTGATATCATTCTTATTACACCATTCCTGCAAATGATCAATATCAGATTGCAGTTGAAGGTAATCAGCATTATTTTTATATGAATATGAAATTTTCGCATCGTCAGCATAGAGATGTATATCACAGTATTTTATCACAGAGGGTAAATCATTTTTAAAAATTACGAATAACAGTGGTCCCAGGTGGCTTCCTTCAGGCACGCCAGACTTGACATCTATTGCGTTGATTCGCAACTGATGTTTTTGAATGAATTGATGGTTTCTTGGTCTATTTTCGTAGTTCACGTTTTGAGTTTTCACAGAGTAATCAAAAGACATCGATTTTTGATATTGATATTGATATTGATTTATTTCCATTTCATGTTTAAAATTATTAATATTATCTACAAAATTGTGTTCAATTTATATAATAATTAAAAGTATAAGTTACCAATGTTTAATTTTTGTATTATAAAATTCATTATTTATTATATAAATTGTTAAGAAAACTAGGTATAAAGAAATGTTTCACCATGAATTATAAGGTGAAATGGTATAATACACTTTGTGCTATGGATACCAGTATTAAGTGCATTTTCATTTGAAGTGATTGCTGTGAGAGAGTGAGACAAAGCAAACAGAAAAAAAAAGAAAAATCTATCTGCACCAGATGGAAATTTAGGGGTTAGGCAAGGAATTTGAGAGAACGGGAATGAATATGAAATGAGATATGAATTTTTAAATTATGAATGACAATTAATTCAGATAAGCAAGTAAAGATAATTATTTGTGGTTTAGATTGTTTGGTATAAGAGGTTAAACTACTACACGCATTAAGTCCTCCACATCTGATTTGGAAAGCAGCCAATTTCTAACATTTTTTTAAGAAACTGTGGTATTGTCCATTGTTGTTGCATATATCAGCTGGAAGTTTATTATAAATAAATGGAGCTATGACAGTACTAAAGCGTCCTAGATGTTCTGTTCTGGTCTTTTGGACTGTCACAGTATTATCTGATCTCAACGAACGATGTATAGCATTTCTTCTTAATGTATTGTAACCACCACGCAGATAGAACAGTCTTAATACCTTATAAATATATAGATGTCTTAGTGGTAATATATTGAGCAACATAAACAAAGGAAAATATGGTTCCCATCTAGGTTTGTGAAGCATTACTCTAACGATCTTCTTCTGGGCTGTAAGTAAGGGCTGTAGATTACTGAAGAATGCACTTTCCCAACAGGAAATATCATATTCTAAGCGAGAGTTGGCTAATGCATAGTAAACTGATGTTAGAAGGTTAGCTGGTACTATTTTACGTAAAAGAAAGATTTTGTTTAAGGCAATATACATATTTTTTTAATACTCATAATGTGGGCTTTCCAATTCAGTTTTGTTTCTAGAGTAATACCTAGGTATTTAAATTCTGTAACACGTTTAAGTGGCATGCGAAAATCAGTGCAACTTAAATGATCACAACTTGAGTCATGAAGCCCAACATTATCAATACAAATCTCATTTGACAAGGAAAAGTACATATGTAACTTTAGATTTTCTACTCAGCACCATCTGATGACACTTAAACCAGTTTGCCAAAATAGAAAGATCACTATTCTTTGAGGCTTTTATTCTATCAACAGAAGGAGCAGCATACGACAGGGCTAAGTCATCCGCGAAAGCAACTATATTTCCGTCCAAGGGCAGCTGAAAAATTGAGTTGATATAGATAATAAAAATAAAGGCCCGAGAACTGACCCTTGGGGGACACCTACACTTGCACTTTCAATCGAATCACTCAAAGTTGTATTGACTCGCACATGCTGGGACCTGTTTTGGAGATAGGATGAAAACCAATTCAAAATGACGCACTTACGAGCACTGGCTACTAAGGCCATCGGCTCAGAGAATTACAAGACAAAACACAAGACGACATTGATACAGAACAGAACAGAAGATAGAAAGAGGACGGAAAACAGAAAACACAACATAACTTCTGAATCCATATCCATATAGTTTTTTTAAAAGAAGTTTATGATCGATTAAGTCAAATGCTTTCGTCAGATCAAGAAACAGGGCACCAGTTTTATTTTTTTCGTCTAGTTGTTTATTGATGCATTCCAATAGGGGCAATATTGCAACTTCGGTAGATTTACCCTTCATGAATCCAAATTGAGAAGAACTGAGAATTCTAAATTTATCAAAAAACCCAAGCATTCTTTTCGTAATTAATTTTTCAAAAAATTTTGAGAAAACAGATAGCAACGAAATTGGTCTGTAGTTATTTGGGTCTTTTTTATGACTTTTTTTATATATTGGGATAACAATTGCAGTAAAAGGAATTCAGGGAATACCCCAGCTTCAAAGCTTAAGTTGATTACATATGATATGGGCATAGAGTAAATATATTATATAGAGGAAAAACTTTCGTACGTTCCACGCCTCAAAACCCTCAATTTTCGTTGTTGCTTTGGTATATCTTTCATTGTGTTTCGTGTTCTCTTTTGTATATCATTCATTGTCCGCGTAAAAAAAAAGAAAAAGCGATGTGGTGAGTTTTGTTCTTTTTGACATTTCATTTTGTTCTTGTTGACAACAACTGTCAGTATATTGTTTTTGTTTGAAGAAAAAGTGAAAATACTAAAATTAAATTACAAATTCCCAATTTCAATTCAAACAAATTCACAAAAAAATATTTCAAAAATGGAAAATAATAACCACTTTAACGTAACATCAGAATGCAAAAGCCTGAGTGCAAGTGAATCCACAATTCATTGAACACTCAACAACCTAAACAATTATTGTCCCGCTAAAATAAACGACAATGAAAATGTTTCCATCACCACAAACACAACACCCCTTGCTGATGATAGAAATGGACCAGAGCCGGACAATACAATTGTTGCCGCCGCAGTTGACGAGTGATGATAACACATCGGACGACTCTGATTTCTCCGATCTGAGTGGACTCTCCGAGGTATCAGGCAAAGAATGGAAGCCAGTTGCAGCAACAAAACCCATCAATTGGGTACAAAAACAAAAAAATCGGGTGCGAATCCCTGAGATCTATTATCAGATTATCAGACAGCCGTAAGTAGTTTCAAGCTTCTTGTATTTTTTTTGTTTTTATTGAAGTCTAATCTAGATTGAAATGGTAATGAAAAACCACTAACTGGTCCCAGGTTCACTATCTTCTATTGCCAATCTAAAATCTGGTGGAATACATAAGCTCCTAGAGAATTGGCAAGGCACAAGTTTGTGTTATATGAACATGAACGTGGAAAAAATGTAACTCGTTTCTATTCAAAATGAAAAAAATGTGTTTATATAAGCAATCTATTTTCAGATGACGGCTTCCATCAAACCAACACTGGTTATGATTACGGCAAATCAATCCTAATCGATTTTCTTCAAATGATGTCGACTTTCCATCCAAACGCTGAATTTTTTTTTTTTTTTTGAGAAAATTATTTGAACCTCTTATTGAAACTTTCCTAATTTAACGGCTCTCTGTACTTCAGTCAAATTTTATATTTGGGAAAGTCGACGTAGCCGAATTAATTCTTCATATCAACATTTTGAATAAGTTTTCTAATTAAAATTAATATTTGAAATTTTATTTTATTATAATCACATGTAGTATATTAATAAATTTCCAAAAAACAATAAAAACAGGATTTTATCAAAACTGGTTCTTCAATTTTCGAAATGTGGAATGATACTTGGTGCCATGAATCCGACACTGAAACGATCTTTAGTATTGATCGCTCACTTGTCATCGAAAGCATCAACGACACGGCCCAAAAACTCATCACTGACTGGAACGTCCACAATAGCACCGGTACGCTTGCCAATATCTTTTTGTTTGATCAGCTTGTCGTTACTGAAGATGACAACACCGACATTGTCGGATTCCAAATACAAGGACATACTATGTGGAATAAAAAAGTCAAATAAATGCTGTAAAGATGTATCAAGAATAATGTTTACCTTCGAACCCAAAGAGAATTGCACCATCTCATCGGCTTGGATTTTGTTTAAACCGTGGACACGAGCAATACCATCACCAATTCTCAATACTTAGGAAGAATGCGAGCCACAGAAGAGGCCAAACGTGCAAAGTTGAACAAAATCTTGGTATTTTGCGCATAGTTATCATTGTCACTACACAATATTCGTTGAACAATTTGCTTCAATGTTCAATGTTATCACTCGATGTTCCAACGACGGGTGTGTGCTGCTACATCAATAAATCCATTAATATGGGCACCAAATTATTTTTAGATCTCCTTACTTCAAAATGCAATCGGGATCATTCTTGGTTGGCGACAAATAACACACAGATATTCACTGATACACAGGTTGGGAATGAATTCCTTTTTTAAGTCTTTTTCCTTTTTGTGAACTAAAAAGGAATTCGTTTTCAATTTTTAGATTTGATCTTATTATCATCAACAAAACGGATAAGCAGTTTAATTTTGTAAATAGGACACAATAATTCACAAAATACCATCAACGACGACGACGTGCCTGATGAGAATACTTGATACAAGATACAATTCTCATCAGGCACGTCGTCGTCGTCTTTCGATGGTGGTATTTTATGAAATTCTCACTAATTGTTCGAAGTAAAGGAACTCCGTGAATTATTGTGTCTTTTTAACAAAATTAAACTGCTTATTCGTTTTATTGATGATAATAATCACAGTTCTAATAATCAGTACACTACACAACACAATACAATATTCACTAAACAATTTGATTTTGACGTTTTAGAAACTCACCTCCACCATACTCCTACATATCGAGAAGGATGTGTTCAAAATGTATACCTTAAGGGTTAAGGTGATTTTCTTAGGTCTTCGAGCTTGTTTACATGATTCCTTTTTTCGGACGTTTATTCATTCGTTCTTTTTGCAATTGGGTAAGGGGTGTAAAAAAGTAGGGGGAATGAACTAACGAATGGAAGAATGAAAATTTTAAGGATTTTTTGTGATTGAGCTTTGAAGTTTCTCGTTTGAGAAAGAAAATGTTATGCACGGACTAAAAATAAGAACTTTTTAAATTGAAAACAATTCCCAATTATGTTTTTTAGTGGTAATGGATGGTTTAATTTGTTTTTTTTTTTTAATTTTGCAAATTTCTTTAGAATAAAATAGTATAGTTTATAGGAAAGCACTGGTTATATTCGGGGTAATCCAAATCAGTGTACACACCAACGTACGTGCCTGTCCAAAAGAAGAATGAAGAAACAACCGAAAAAAGGAATCATGTACACAAGGTCTAATTAGTACGGAAAAATATAATGTCTACAATTTTCTAATATAAACCAATATAATGTAGTGTTTTTCTTTTTAAGTTTGTAGGATTAATAATTTGTTGAGATTATTTTACCTTGTGTTGAGATTATTTTAACACGGCATTCTAAACACGGCGTTAGAGAACGTCAGACAGAGAGCTATCCGCAGCGCGTTTAATATTTGAATCTTGATTTTCATTTTCTCACTAAATCCCAATTAGGTTATTTTTTTCCATTTAAACAATACACTATTAATTGACACAAAATAAGTCAAAAAAATAATCTAATAAAATAAATTTCTACAATAAATTCAGAATGACTTTATTTATTGATAACATAATATAAATAATATAAATAATAATAAATATTGAAAACAACATTTTTTTTTGGAACGCCGCGTCAAAGTTATCTCAACGCAGCGTAAAATAATCTCTACGCCGCGTAAAAAATGCGTTCTATTTAACGAAGACTTAAAAAAAACAATTTGTAAATTATCACAACGCGACGTTTTGACGCAGTGTGGAACTTGACGCGGCGTTGAAAACGTGCTCTATGTGACTTGGGATATGTTTGTTATACTGTATATTACAACGCGGCGTCAGAACGCGCTATGTTTGACTAGGCTTCTACTCCTGTGTAAACGCCTATTATATGGTGTGAAGAGAGATAATTTAACGTTTAAAAGTACACCTTTATCGCTGCTTTGTATAATACAATCTTGCAAATATACATAGTAGGTGTTCTTCTGACCGAATGCTTGTTTAAATTTATTCTTAGAACAATCAATACACTATCATCAGTTTAGGAATCAGGTAAAATGGTTGCAACTCTTGAATATTATTTAAGCAGTTTAAAACGTTTATATAGAGTTTTCAAGCACATAATCTGTAAAAGGCAGGGAAAAAAATAATAAAGTGTCTAGTGTCTCCTCACGATACAAGAAAACAAGATAGTTACTTTCGTATTTTTACGTCATCAGTGACCCTTGTTGACAAAATTAATTTCCGTTTTAGAAAAAAAAAAACGGGAAAGTAAGTTTTAATTGATGCAGGTTTGGTCCAATGTCTTATTTGATTGATTTAATATACATTTTAAGTCCACTAACACTTCGGATTCTTTCCAAACATGGTAATTTAATTTAGTCAGTTTGAGTCACTGATGACGTCAAATTTCGGGATGGCGCTTTTTATTAACAGTATCTTCCAACACGCCTAATTTCGTGGTGAGAAACAAAAGGGAACTGAAAAGAAGAGGTCAATTATTTGACTACTACACTCTCCATCGGCATCAATTATTTGACAGTTCAGCACTACTACACTCTCAATTGGCGTCAATTTTTTGACACTTCAGCACTACTACACTCTCAATCGGCGTCAATTTTTTGACAGTTCTACACCAATACTTATTTGACCAGCTTGTAGGCCTTGTCAAATGAAGGCAGTAGATTTCCCTCTTTATAGTATAGTTACTCTATGGATATGGGCCTAGTTATTAAGCTATTTATTTTTTTATTACTATACTACGGAAGCCATCTATTCCAAAAGAAGTTTTTGATTTCAAGGTTGCAATCACATTTGATACTTCATCTTCGGTCACTGCACTAAAAAAGAATGATGACAAAACTGTATTATCATACTTCATAACTATTTTCGATGTTTGAGGAAATTGGTGCATGATTTTTAGATACATCTTTGAAAAAGACATTGAAATTATTTGCAATTTCCGCATCGTTTTCTGGGAGTGTGTTTTCTGAAAATTTAATGCATTTAATGTCATTGTCGCCTTTTTGTTTACCTAAAAGATTGTTAACGATTTCCATTGTTGTTTTGGATTCAACCTACATTCGCTACATTTTTGTCTGAAATATGCCTCTTTTTGTTTACTTAATCCATCGAGAATATCTTTCTACATACTTTTGCAGGCGATCTTTGTATTTGATATGTGTAATTTGCCTTTGTTTTTAATATAGAACTCATTTTTAGCATTTATTTTTTGGCACAAATAATCAGTCATCCATGGTTTAATCTTTTTGTATTTTCGCTTTTGTTTTATGGATTTACTAGAAGAAACATGTCAGAGAAGAAACATTTCGGTGGAAGAGGTCGTTGGTTTGGTGGAGTTCTTTGTTGTTGATGCTGTTGATACTGTTAATGTTGTTGATACCTGGATTGGTATGGTATGTCCCTACAGAACTGTGGTGATTGAGGAGCACGGAGGTTATGCAGTAAATGAGGGTAAAACTCACGTCTGGGAGCCGGTGTCAGTGTTGGTTTGGGAAAACTTTCTCTTCTAGGAGGAACCGGAGGTGCTTGTTAAAATATTTTTCGGTTTGAACTATGGAAATCATTCGCATGTTGTGCTCGAAAGTCTACATTTTATAATTTTAAGCACAAATGTAAGGCCTGAAGAAGATCAACTGGTTCTCTTATACTGAGTAATCGAGGCAGATCTCTTTTTAGACCTCTGACAAAGGTATCTAAGGCTTTGTCACAGTAGCACTGAGTCATGTTATCCATAGAATCTTGACTCATTTCAATGGATCTTAATTTATTAAGAATCAAAGACAAATGGTGATTTTTTTTATAATTAACGCGCGCACAAGGGACTATTTGTTTCCCTTTTAATGTAGAACACACTGCGCGGGCATTAGGAAGGGCGTATAAACGCTTTATAAATTGTAGCCAGATCAGATTGGGAAAAATACTTCTTACACCGATACAGAAAACTTAAGCACTTAGCAGTATTCTAAGCGATCTCAAATATATGGTCGTTCCATCGGAGGTCATCCTTGACACACATACCGAGTACTGAGAACTTTTCGGTTTCTTCGATTTAAGTGCCATTCATGGACAATGGCATTGGGGGTATGTTTTGCTTTAACGACAGAAGACCACATTGAGTTTTCGAAGCATTAAACTCTATTACCCCATTTGACAATGCTGTATAATTTAGAGTTTATTGAGCTTGACATACCGTTGCAATTGTACGTCCATAGGTGAAGGACGTGAATTATCGCACGAATATGAAAAGTTGAAGGTAGAGTCATCAGCAAAACAGTTAAATGGATTAGAAGTAACAGACAGAAGATCATTTATAAAAATAGAGAAATGAGTCAGAGACAAAACAGATCCCTGGGGCACACCAGCATTTATTTTGTGGGAATCAGACTTGAATCCGTCCAATACAACTTGTATTGAACGGTCCAGATGATAGTTTCTAATCCAACGAACAAGAGTATCATCGATCCCAAAAGCACGTCATGGAGAAGCTTTTGATCTTCGAGATACTCCTTAAGCTGACGGTAAATCAGCGTTTCCATGACCTTAGAAAGAAGGGATGTTAGTGCTATGGGTCGGTAGGATGAAATATGGTACAATCAAATTTTATATATATTGGGGTTTAAGTTCAATTAAAATTTTGTGAACATGTAGCTGTGGCTGTTGTTTTTGTTGTTGTTGATTTTGTTCATATTAATTTTGGTGTTTACATTATCAAAACCATTTTTGTTTAAATACAGAATTTTGAAAAACTGAATTTTGAAATACAGTATTTTGTAAACAGGATTTTGACCGTACAGTATTTCGATCCCAACCCAAGATTCATACATGTAAAAGTGTTTTTATTAGTATTTATAGCCAATTTCTACTTGTATATGTGTTATAATTTTTCTTCAGAAAAAAATCAGAAACATACCAGTTTCAATACGACTGGCAGATCCAACGGCGGACTGAACATTTAACGTTTCTTTTTTCCACTGGAACTAGTTCCTGGAACTAGGTCCGCGCCACTATTAATTTTTTTCGCAGAGGTTTTAATTGTTATTTTTTCACGTACTTACTCTTATGTGCCTAATCTTATTGAAAGGCAAACACTGAAAGAAAAAAGGAACACGTATATAGAACAGTACCGCGGTCTGAAGCTATAAAGCCTCAAGACAACAACACTTAACGGTTTTTGGTAAAATGGAGTACACCATCCCACGTCTTAAATAATAATGAATTTATGAAACAAAGTATTTCGAAAATTGTTGGACGGATTTTGATAAAATCCTCTTATTTTTCGTTTTTAATAATTTTTTTTTGAGATTTTGGTATACAGCTTTTCATAAAATTGAGAATAATTTCTTTGATTAGTTTTAAGAATAATGAATTTTCAAAAAAAATCAAAAATTATAAATTGAAAATGAAGTTATTCGAAATCGTGGTATGTAGGATTAATTTGACTTCCTAAATTTTGTTCTTACATAAGATTTGAAAGAAATCAAACGAGCCGTTACTAAGAAAGTCGATTATAAAAAAACCTGTTACATAAAAGGTACCGTTAATAGAATTTCCAAGTATTTTTTTATTTGATAAAATAATAGCACATTCCTACCAAAATACTCTCAAAAAATTTCATCAAAATCGTTTTAGCCGTTTTCAAAGGCAGGTTTATATGGCAGGTTCCGTTATTTTAAGCCCTAAAAATAAAACTTCAAAAACCCCTCTCAGGATTGCCAAAAGAATCACACATTCCAAGTTTGAAGATAATAGATCAAGCCGTTTAGGCTGCAGATAGTTATACATACATACAGACAGACTGCCAAACTGATGTTTTTTTTGTACTTTTTGTATTATTATCTCAATTTTTTATATTCTCAAATCCAAAACTTGCCTTATAATACATATAATAGAATGTAAAAAAGTACAGATAAATATGGCATTTTTTAATACAAAAAATAACAAATTGCAATAGTAAAACAAACATAAATACCATTGTACATCAGTGGCGTGGCGTGGATAGTACAGCTGTGTCAATCGTTTATTTTTAAAGATTCAATCGTTCATGATTCGGTCATTTCAAAGATTCGGTCTTTTCAATCAATCATTTTACCAATCTATCATATATCTACTCTCTTTCACTCGTTTCAATCTCTACCCATACCGGTCAATGAAATGTGAATGGGATTGTGAATAAAACATTTTGCATTGTTTCCATATGTATCTCTGTATTTGGATTAGATCTATACGAAAGCGACATCCGTCTTCCGTTAGTATTTCATTAGGTTGAGTGTATGCATATGGATTTGTGTATGGCTCTCTCTCTAGTCTCACTCTCTATGTAAAAGATATTAATTTTTCATTTCAGTTTCACTTTAGTTTCGTTCATTTACTTCAATCACTCTCTATCTCTGGTCTGGTTCTTTGTGCATTGTGTAATCGGTATTGCATTCAATGATTGATTGAATTTCAAATTCGTTTTCCGCATGGTATCGTTCTCGTTCATTTGAAAAGTATTGAAATTGTGAACGACCGACTTATGCAAGGGTGATTGCGGGTCGTAAAGACCGAATCAATCACGATTGACACAGCTCTAATGGATAGTTTCAAATGGTAAGTCGGACAAAAATTAGTAGCGTACATTATAAAAGTCTGCCTGAAATTGTATCGTGTTTTGCCGATCTGCTTTTTACGCCATATTAGGGAAGCAATGCAAGCCAATTTCGTGTTCCTCATTTCATTAATATTTTAATAAACAATGAGCTCAAGGCGTTATGAAAGTGCGGCTTCGAATAAAACCGTTTTTGTCAGATACAAGTTATATCAGAGCACACTTGTGCGTCCCCATAAAACCTTAAGTAATATCAGAGCACACTTGTGCTTCCCCATAAAAACTATATAAACAAAAAAGGGATGAGATCTATTAAAAAATGTCAATTAAAATATCATGCAGTGTAAGCACTTCTTGCCGTCATCTAGAATTGATTTGTATACAATGGAAAATATTCTTTTGACTATTGCATCATCCGCAGCCAAACTAAGATTTGCTGCGTTAGCAAGTAAGTTGTATAAAAAGGGATCGTTCGATCTCAATAGCCTCAGTTTTGATTCTCACCGTTTAGCTAAAGATTTCCCCCCACCAGTGGTAAGGGATCTGAAGCTTGATTAAATAAAGTGACAATTTTTAAATAAAATCATTTGTCTTTTATTTTCTGTTCTCCGGTGGAGAACAGATAAGATATATTTTTAAGTTATTCGGGAGTACTAAAATATAAATGGCGCAGTCGGTAGGATACCAATCAGATATATGAATGCAAATCATATAAAGATTATGGTAATCCAGTGATCGAACCTCGTTTTTCGCGAAATTTCATACCAACTCGTAACTCGTGATTGTGTGAAAAATTTATATTTGTGAAAACCAACACTAGACAAGCAACAATACGTAAAGCAACTCGTAACTCGTGATTGTGGTACTAAGCTTAAAAGTTTGGTGGACAAAATAAAGACAAACAAAAATAAATAATTTTAAGCAACTCGTAACTCGTGATTGTGGACAAATTTTTTTTTGTTGAAAAAAAAGCGAAAAAATTAAAATCGATCTTAACGAAAGAATTCAAACGAATATTGAATCTCTTTCGAAAGAACTATTTTAGTAGTTCAGGTCAATGAATATGCCCTATACTACGAAATCCGTAGAGGAAAAATAATTCGAAAAAAAATATATATAATAACAAAACAAAAGTGAAGTGAAAAACAAAAATCAGTAAATTAAAAGTTTAAAAAAAAAGAATAAAGAATTAAAAATATAAAGAAATAAATAAACCTGAAGGAAGAACATCTTTACGTGGCATATATTATCCATGTCGAAAGCCCCAACGTGTTCTACATATGAAGAAAATTAAAAAGACGGTGAAAATATTCAGGAAAAAACATCAAGGAGAAACCAACGTGAAAAACCATATTATATACCAGAAGAAGACACAGAAGACATCATGAATATCCAACAAACAGCAACAACAGCGGAAGCAGCCGCATTAAATGTTAATAATAATATTCCTAGTTTAAATATGAATATGTTACAAAATAATGTTAATAATAGTTCATTAAGAGTCTTAGAACTCAACCCATTAAAATATATAGAAAGACTTTCGACTTTTGATGGAAGAACGGAAGATCTTCCAATATTTTTAAATAACGTAGTTGACATAATCCCAACCCTATTGACTTATAACGAACAAGGTCAGAAAATGTGCATTAACCTTTTGAAATCAAAATTCATAGGCCGAGCAAGACAGGCCATAGAAATCCACACACATCTAACGAAATGGGCAGATATAAAAGTAATATTGCTAGAAAATTTCGGTGGCTTTAAAAATAGTTACCAATTATATGAAGATTTAAGAAGTTCCCAATTTCGTGATGATGTCTTGAAATTTTATAATTACATCCAAAAAACACTTTCACTTCTTAATCAAAAATGTCTTCAAGAAGGAAATCACTTAGATATTCCTAGAAACAACGATACAGCGTTAAAAAATTTTAAAGAAAAATTACCAATTCACATGAGAACGATTTTATATTCTTTAAAACCTTCAAGCATGGAGTCAGCACTTCATGAACTTTCACAGGCACAATTTGTTAACAAAAGCTTTGAATATAAAACTCATAAAACAGCAAATAAAAATAACAATTTTAAACAAAATCGGTATGAGAAAAGGATAGTAATATTAAGAGAGGTAATTGGCAACCTAAACCATTCCATACTCAAAATAATTTTTCAAACCAGAGACAGTACAATCAAAATTACCAAAGACCAAATGAAAACAGACAACAATATCCACAAAAATTTGAACCAATGGATGTAGATCCAAGCTCATCTCAACTAAACAAGAACCTTACAATGGAGCAAATTTTCAATATGTAGCCTCGGAGACACTAAACAAGGTTTACCTTATATCAGATTAACAAAAGAAAATTTAAGTATAAGATTATTGATAGATACCGGTGCAACTAATAGTATAATAAACGAAGAAGATACACCACCACAGTATTTGAAAAGTAGAATTTCCCCATTAACAATTAAAACAGCAAGTAACCCTATAACTATTTATAAAGACGCTATTTTCCCCAAAGAAAAATTTGTTTTACCAGTCTTAGAAGATGCCGAATTTCAAATTTAAAACTTTTCTAATGAATATAACGGTTTATTGGGTAATAATATACTAATCCCTAACAATGCTACTATATTTTACAAAGAAAAATTATTAAAACTAAATGAAAAAACATTTCCAATTTTCTTTAATAAAACTGAAGAATTTGAATATGAAAATTCAATTAACCATATGAATCAGATTAAAGAAGATTTTAGTATACCAAATTTTACGAATGAATTACGAACAGATCACCTTAACAACGAGGAAAAATCTGAATTATTAAAAATTTGTAATTAACTGAATCAAGCTTTTTATCACAAAGGCAATGATTTAACTTTTACTAACTATGTATAACACAAAATACCCACTGATGATAATTCACTTGTATATACCAAAATATATAGATTTATTTTATTTTACCACACCAGATCTTACTAAAGCATTTTATCAAATTGAAATAGAAGAAAACGATAAAGAAAAAACAGCATTTAGCACACTTTCTGGGCATTACCAGTTTTTACGAATGCCATTCGGTTTAAAGAACGCACCCGCAAGTTTTCAACGATTAATGAATGAAGTACTAAAAGATTACATATGCAAAATTTGTTACGTATATTTAGATGACATAATAATTTTTTCTACAAATCTGCAAGAACATATAACACATATCAAACTAATATTAAATGTTTTAAGAAAAGCAAACCTCAAAGTATCGCTTAATAAATCAGAATTCATGAAACATGAAACTGAATTTCTTGGTCACATAGTAACACCAAATGGTATAAAACCTAATCCTAAAAAAATTGAAACAATAAAAAACTTTCCCATACCTACTACAGTTAAAGAAATACAAACATTCCTTGGATTGACCGGATATTATCGTAAGTTTATACAAGACTACGCCAAAATTATTAAACCTTTTACACTTTGCTTAAAAAAATCAATTTCGGCATTACCTTTACGGTAGAAAATTTACAATTAAAACTGACCATAGGCCTTTAATATGGTTACAAAATTTAAAAGAGCCAAATTCAAAATTGCAACGCTGGAAAATAAAATTAGAAGAATACGATTTTAAAATTGAATTCATAGGTAAAGAGAATAAGGTAGCAGATGCTCTTTCAAGAATTAAAATAAAAGAACCAAAAATAATATGTTTATTTTATATTTAGAAGAAGATTTACAACATTTAATGAATTCCAAAATGAATGGATACGAGAAAATAAAATAGGAAAAAGAAATATATTATTAAGAAGCACAAACATTTTAATAGATTTAAACATAAAAGAAGGATATGAAATAATATTCAAAACACACAAAGAATTAAATCACATTGGAATAGAAAAGCTTTATTTGGAACTGGCAAGAAAATATTACATTCCGAACTTTAAAGAATTAATAAATAAAATTTTAAACAAATGTAATTTTTGGATGACAAAAATAGATAGAAAACCTATCAAATTACCTTACGAAAAAACAATTACACCCAAAGGACCACATGAACATTATCATTTGGATATCTGGTTCAGAGACAAAAATAGAAAATATCTTACATGTATTGATAAATTTTCAAAATATGTTGCAGTGGAACAGATAAAAAATAAAACATACGTAGACCTTATGAACGTTATGACAAAAATATTTTCATATATGACTAAACCTAAGCTTATTACTTTAGGCAATGAAAATGCCTTTATGGCAGAAACCTTAAAAAACTTTTTATCAAACAATGATATCGAAGTACATTACTGTACAGCAAACAGGCATACTGGTAATTCAGACATTGAAAGATTTCATAGTACCCTAAGCGAACAACTTAGAATTCTATCTCAGGTAGAAAAAAACAGATGATCCATTCTCTCAATTTATAATAATACCATACATTTGACAACTAAGGAAAGACCTATAGACATCCATTTAAATAATGTAAATAATGAAGTAATATATAAAAATAAAGAAGAAAAAAAAGAAAAAGTATTAAGAAAATTAAACGAAAAAAGGAAAGATGTTGACATAAACGATCATTTTTAAAAACAACAACACAAGAACGTATTAAGAATAAAACTATACCTCGATTTAAAAAGGCAGAAATACAATTAAGGAAGCTAAACGCATACTACATAAAGATCAATTTAGGAAAAATAAAAAGTTTCAAGAAAATATATCATTCCATTCTAGATCATCTAGTGAGAGCATATCGAATAATGCAACTTACGGAGAAAATTCTGAAAATAATGACCGTATTGATGATACTGACAACCCTTAGCACCGCACATGCAGAATTAGAAATTATTGACCTAAATAAAGGGAACGGCTTTGCAACAATCCAATTAGAAGAATCCTCAATAATTGAAAGATATAATACTATCCTTCACATTATTAATTTAACTGAATACGAAAGAAACATAGAAATAATGGAAAGAGACATTAAAAGATTACCCGAAGAAAATAGTAGTTTAGAAAGAAAAATGCTAAAAATACGGAATGAATTTCAATCCTTTTACCACATCCTTTAGTTAATAGACAAAAACGTGGACTTTTCAATATAGTAGGCACAGGATTACAATTCCTATTTGGTACAATGGACGATAGAGATAGACAAGATATAGAAGAACATCTAAAAATAATAGAAACAAACGATCATAAAAAATTAATAATAATAAATTCTAAACCTAAATAAACAGAAATTATTGACCTAAATAAAGGGAACGGCTTTGCAACAATCCAATTAGAAGAATCCTCAATAATTGAAAGATATAATACTATCCTTCACATTATTAATTTAACTGAATACGAAAGAAACATAGAAATAATGGAAAGAGACATTAAAAGATTACCCGAAGAAAATAGTAGTTTAGAAAGAAAAATGCTAAAAATACGGAATGAATTTCAAATCCTTTTACCACATCCTTTAGTTAATAGACAAAAACGTGGACTTTTCAATATAGTAGGCACAGGATTACAATTCCTATTTGGTACAATGGACGATAGAGATAGACAAGATATAGAAGAACATCTAAAAATAATAGAAACAAACGATCATAAAAAATTAATAATAATAAATTCTAAACCTAAATAAACAGATTATAATCAATGACAAATTTAACAAACAAATTAAAATTCTTACCGATACTCTTAACAATGAAACTAAAGAAATAATAAAGAAAATGAAGATATTGAAAAAATTAAAGAAGTAATAATGACTTCTAGATTAGGAGTACTTAGCAGAGATATTTTAACTACAGAAGAAATAGAACATCATAATATTCAATTAAACAATTTAGAAGACATACATTTAAATCTTGCCTTATATAAAAACAATATAATTTTTGTAATCAAATTACCTATATCTACAAATGAAACATACCAAAAATTATATATACAACCAATACCTAATAAAGATAACAATATGCAATGGAAAATAAATAAACATTTATATTTAACGAATAACCAAACTATGTAATTTCATTCATTGTAATTTCATAAAAAATGTAAATGAAAAGATTTTAGAAATAGGTAAAAACAACCTAATACTTATCAATGTTAAACAACAAGAATTGAACCAAACATGTAATAAACAAAAGATTTTTGTTAAAGGAAATTATCTTCTTAAATTCCAAAATTGTCAAATAAGAATATATAATCAAATTTATGAAATAAACGATTACAAATATGAACCAATAATTCCTAACACTATCTTAAATATCAATTTTACCAAAATAGAAGATTTGTCATTTAAAGAATTACATTACGAAAACATAAACAATTTAAAAGAAATAGAAGAATTGAAATATAATTATAAGAAGTCAAATCTAGCGATATATTTAATCATTGTAATCATTTTAACCAGTTTAATAATTTATGTTTGTATAAAAATGAAAAATTATAAAAGGAAGATAATAAATAATGTAAATCTTCCAACGGTCTCAGTTCAACCATTAGAAGATTCTAAGGTATGGTATGGTATGGAAAAATTTGAACAACTGACATAAAGATTTGTGGGAATCAGCAGTAGGGCAATAATGCTAGGTATAGGGAATAATTTACTTTTTGAAATCAAATTAATTAAAGCTAAATTATGTTTGTTGGATCGATAAACGTATGGTGTGGTTAGGTATTAATGGAATTTATTAAGGAATATTAGGTGCTTATAATAAGGTTGGAAGGAAGGTAGGTACTTAAATTAATATACACATTCCAACTACTGTGAAGCGAGTGGGTAAAGAGACAATATTGAAAGTTAACACAGTGGTTTTGTTTATTTATAGGAAGGTGTAAGCTTTTGTTTTCTCGATTGAAATTTTTGCATTCAGTAGTAATCGAATAGTTTTTTTTATTTGTTAGTTGTTTTTGTGTGTTTATCATAGGCTCCTTATTTATTCTGTGTGCTTTTATGACGATGAAATGCTTTAAAATACGTAACTATCTATGTAGGTTGCCACCTTCTTTTATTTGACTAATGGCTAGGGCTTTTTCGAGCAATATGAAATAAAATTTTGGGGAACAATTTTTATGAAATCAAAAAAAAACACTGTTCATAACGTTTTTTGGGAAAAATGTTGTAAGCCATCTTATTTATTTTGCTGTTTTCTATTTTATGAATTTTTCATTTCAAAATCGTTTGACCAGTTTTTTCAAAAAAATGTTTTTTTTGAAAAACTTTTCGAAAACATATTTAAAATTTTTTTTGAGTATGTAAATTTTAAGAAATCTATAGTTTATACTAGGAGAACAAATTAAAAAAAAAAACTATAGATCCGTTTTCAAAACATTCAAAAAACAATATATTATTTTAAAAAAATTATTAAAAATAAAAAAATAATAATGTATTTAAAAATTTTAATAAGCAATATTATTTAAATCAAAAAACACTACATATTTTGAAAATTTCATCAAAATTCGTCCATTAGTTAACGAGAAAGTCTGATTTTAAAAAACCGGTCGTATGGGAGGTACCGTTATAAAACTTTTTCTGAAAAATCCATTAAAACTAAAAGATAGATTTTGCGTTTTCTATGCAAATCATTTTGAAAGTTTTATCAAAATCGTAGGAGCCGTTTTCGAGAAAAATAAGTTTTTCATTAAAAGTGATATGGCAGGTACTGTTAGTTTTGGAGCTAGAATGCCAGTTGGAAAAACCGTCGGGTAGAGCACTCTAAAAATACTATATACCAAGTTTGAATCAAATCGGCCCAATCGTTTAGGCTGTAGATATCGATACGGAAAGACAGACAGACAGACAGACGGACGGAATTTCCGGACCCACTTTTTTTGACTTCTCTATCATCGTATTGTCATGTTTGATTGTTAGAATTTTTTTTTTTTACGAATGCATAACTTGCCTTATAGTCCCTATAAATCGCAAGTAAAAATAGATAATAGAGATTTATATTTCGATTAAGAGCAGTATTCCAAAAAGTTAGCGCTAAAAAAAAACTGTGAAAAATTTTGCTAAAGTGGCCTTTTTCTTATTTGTATTCTTGAGCTATTCTTCGACATTCCCTTTGACTTGAATTCTACCTCACTTTTTTCGTCTTGAAAAATAACCCACATGAAAAAAATACAGCTTTCAATTTTCAATCAATCCCAATTTTCAATCCCTCCCTTGATTCGATTGTCAATTTCAACAATAAATTTCTTGTTCCATAAAATATTAAAGTAAAAATGGAAATTGTCTATGAGATTTTTTTTTTGTTTGCTATTGCTTAAATACATGTTTTTTATAGATTATGTTTTTAATAACTTGAGTTTTTGCTTTCGGTTTAAATCTACTTCGCAAGCTCTCGATTTACTTCAGTTTCTTACAATTCTGCTCCGAAATTTTACTTCTAAGGTTAGAACCTGAGATAGATCAGCGAGATACATACAAAATTCACCAAAATAAGTCGATGAAAAGCGGGTTATTTTTTGGCTTAAGAAAGCGTGTATTGAAAAGAGAGGAGTCAAACACAGTGAACGATAAAAGAAGAAAAATGAAAGAAAACAGTTTTGTTCTATCTAAAGTTAAAAAAAAGGATACATTTAATAAGATATGAGGTGTATGTGTGTGGAGTAGAACGATAAGCAGATGCAGACTGAAATGAATCCACACATTTATTTTTTTTATTATTATTTTTTTATTAGGATTCATGTTGCTCTTATTTTTGGCAAACATTGGTTTAAAGTACATTTTTAAAAGGTAACTCGGTAGGAATCGAGTTATATGGACGCCACGCCACTGTTGTATATACATACACACGCAAATTAATAGTAGGAATTACGGCGGTTGTGACTGGGAATTCGGAGCGAGACAGAGACAGCAATAGTCGACAGTGAGATAGAGTGTCGGTTGAACGTGTGAAGGGATTTGAAAATTTAAACAATGTAACGGGTAAATTTTTTGAAAAGTGAATGTGGTGTTGGTTCTTATTTATTTGGTTTTATTGGGTTTGTGCCTAGCGAGTACCTATCTTAATAAGTATTGATTCCACTGCTTTTGGGAAGTGGAAAAGAAAAAAAGATACAAAAAAGTGTAAATTCAAATCAGATAAGTAATAATGGTGATGGGATTTACTTATAATTAATGCTGTTTTTTATAGGGATTGTTCCTTCTGAGTATCTCTATGTGTGTTATGTCCGTTGCACAGTGACAAAAAACATGGCAAATGCATTGAAGAAAAAATGATGACCATGTTTAAAAAAAATGGGCACGAATGCGTCGCACGTACTTGCTCTTATGTGCCTAATTACATTGAAAAGCAAGACCTTTGATTTGGTTTTGATAAAAACCTGTTTTTTTTATTTTTAGTTTTTTGAATTTTTTTTTTAGTTTTGGTATTGGTTTTTTAAGAATTTTTTAATATACATGTGATGATAAAATTAATAAAAATGTTTTTATTTAAATTGATTTTTCAAAAAAAAAAATCAAAAATTAATTTTAATAAGAAAAAAAGTTATTCAAAAATTTGATATGCAGAATTAATTTGGCTACCCACATTTTTTAAAATATAAAATTTGACAGAAATCCAACGAGCCGTTACCGAGAAAACCAAACATTAAGAAAACCGTTATATGAAAGGTACCTTAAATGGACTTTTCCCGTAAATTTAGATCTAATCATATGATAGCTTATACCAACAAAAAAATCTCCAAAATTTTCATCAAAATCGTTGGCGCTATTTTTGAGAAAAATAAGCTTTTCCTAAACGGTCATATGATAGGTTCCGTTATTTGTAGGCCTAAAAATAAAATTTCAATTTCCCCTCTGGAGAATGCCAAAAGAATCACACACACCAAATTCGAAGATAATCCCTTAAGCCGTTAGGCCTGCAGCTCGTTATACATACTGACAGACAGGCAGACAGGACATTTTTTGTCGATCACTTTTAAAGACTTCTCTATGATCGTAATGTCATGTTTGATTGTTATCTCAATTTTTTTTATATTCACGAATCCTAAACTTGCCTTATAGTCCCTATAATCGGATGTAACTGGCTGAACTAAATGGTGAAGCTGAAGCTGAAGTATGAAGCGCTGTCAAAGTTAAACATACGCGATATCAATAATGAGAAGCTGAAGCTTGAAATTTAGCTGCAGCGCAAGTTTAATCAACTTCAACTTGCGCTTCACGCTTCAGCTTCATCGTGACATTCCACAGGAACAAAATAGTTAGTTAGTTAGTTATAGAAACTTTATTTATTATATTTCATTGTACATATATCTACAATAAATTTCATAGTTTAATATGGTTTGGCTTAAAGACGTTTACCAGAATGACATTATAACAATATTATACATTTCTTACTAAAATAGTATAAAAATAAAATTTAAAAGTCGCCTTCAACTATTCGGGTTCTATAATTCAGTGCCATCGTTGTGTATTTATACAATTTCTCCCAACCAAAACTTCCATTTAAAATACATAAAACTTCGTTCATGCTCATTACGGATTTGCCGAAGAATCTGACTCGATATTCTCTTAGAATCGGACATCTGGCAATAAAGTGGTAAATATCTTCTCTTTCCTTGAGGTTGCAAATGTCGCACAAAATAGGTAGGTCCGGACGATGTGGAATGTAGTTGATGTTGATCATTTCCCCCCTTACTTTAAATATCGTACTTATCATTGAAAGCGGTATTCTGTTTAAGAAATAGGAGCTTCCTTGTAAGTTGTAGTCGAGCTGGCTATAAATCATCCTATACTGAGATGATTTAGCTTCCAAGATATAACCACTATAAGCTGAGCGCGCTACACCTTCCAGTAAATTTTGAAACATGTTTCTTAGATTAGCAGGTCCAATACCTGGTTGAATCTGTAATCTTTCTCCACAATCAACCCCTATTTCTTCCCATTTTTTGACGAGGTTGCCTCTCAAAGTAATTATCGATTTGAGGATCAATTTGGGTAGTCTTGTCTCATCCATCTCCAGCAGCTAACGCTAATACTACACTCCGATTATATAATCAATCGGAGTGTAGTTTTAGCGTATTTAAGAATAACGGTGGAATTGTAGCTTCAAGGTGGACCATGTAATTTGGAGTACAGGCCGGCAACCGAAAAATGCTTTTAAGAAAATATCTTTGAAACTTTTCACCAACATCGAACTGCCAGCAACCCCACATTTAAGCTCCATACAACATGATGGAAGAAGCACGCAATATCTGGATCTTTGCGCTATGGTCAACAAACCTACTCTCTATACAACGTCCCCAGGTTGAAGAAATAGCTCTCTTTGCCTCTGCTAATATAGCCTCAAAATGTTTTTTGAAGTTAAGGTTAGCATTAGCACAGATCAATACACCGAGATACTTATACTCTCGAACAATTTCTAAATTCTGACCCTTGTAGGTCCACCTTTCGTTTCTCGAATATCTACCACCTCCATCCCTGATGATCATCATTTTAGACTTTCCAAGGTTAACAGTCAGGTTCCAAAGATCACAGTAGCGCTCCAGACGGTTTATCATGCGCTGCATTCCGTCAACTGATTCCGCCAGAAAAACTATGTCATCGGCGAAAATGAGACACGGTATTCGTAAATCTCCGAACTCAATACCCCCTCCGACTTCCTCGACAACATCATTTATAAACAAAATGAAGAGCAAAGTACTCAACACACATCCTTGCCTTACTCCCATTTCCGCTTCAAAGTCATCTGAAGTAAATTTTCCGTCCCAAACATAAGACACATTATTTTCATACATTGCTTTCAGCAGATTCACAACTTTGCTTGAGATACCCAAAGTATAAAGCTTATAGAATAACGATGCACGGGCAATGGAGTCAAAAGGAGCTCTGAAATCTACGAAGAAAGCATATAGCTTCTTCTTTTTGCTTTTAAAGTAATCGGCAATGTGAAATAAGGTGAAAATCTACCGTCGAGTGGTTTGGAACTTCTGCGGTTTCGGAAATTCTATTAAATTCCTTGGTGAGTGAGAACAGGTACTCGGAAGTACAGTTTGTATAGAATTCTGAAGGAATCCTGTCATCTCCTGGAGCTTTACCAGATCTGGTTTTTTCTAAAGCAGTCCGAAGTTCCAGAACTGTAAACGGCGAATCAAGGATATCGTCTAACAAAACCGGAGCAGCATATTGAGGTAGGGGTGAAAACTGCGCAGTGTTAAGTAAATTTTTAAAGTACTCCTGAAGCTCGGTTGCGTGCAGTGAAGATACAATCCTACTAGGCCGTCCGTTAATTGCTTTAGCAGCTTTCCAGAATTCCGCCGAAGACATCGCTGAGTTTAAGCGTTGTATGGTTTGTTCATCGTTTTGCTTACGCTTGGCAAGGCAGATGAGTTTATACTATTTGTTCGCAGACGCATACATAGTCTTAAAGACATGAAGGTTATATTTTCTCAGAAGTCTTAGTAAAGTAAATGATTTTTTCCTTGCTTTAGAGCATTCCAAGTCAAACCAATTTTGTTTAAAATCAGTCTTCTGTTTCCAGTTATTGGTTACTGGGACTGCAGCTTTCATTATGTCAGTAATGTCATGTTTAAATTATCGCACTCTGCGCTATGTTTTCTCAGTTCTTCATTTAAATTAGTTTGGTAAGCCCGTAAAAAAATTGAACTATTACTCCAATGTAGCTTTGGAAAGAGCTTAAGTGACTTTGAACAAGATAATTCATCTGCCGGTTTTCATTTTCATGTGATTTCTAAAGGCATTTGCTCCGAAAAAGTTTGCTGCCCCACGCTAAAGCTTCTCAAAAGGTCGTTCCACCTTCCACAAACTATCCCATTATCGATGACTGAACACGCCGTGCCTCGGATAAATGCGTATTCACTCTTAACATCTAAATCCAATATTTTAGCTCCTTTTCCATCGCATACTTCATCTTTTGACTGACGAATTGAATTAAAAATAACTCCAGCTGATCCGCTTAAAAAGCTATTCTGTGAGCAGCCAATACTAACGTTAAAGTCACCGACAAATAATAAATCCCCGGAGTTTAAGGATGCAATTCCGTCGCAGTTTGTCAAAATCTCTCTGCCAGTGGTTACAATTCAGATAGATGGGAATGATATACACTTTCGAACCGTTATACGTGACCTCCAATATATTAATTCCTTCCCTTTGCACAAAGTTTACGGATATTCCACAAAGTCCTTTTCGGTAACCAAGAAGCTTCCCTCCACTTCCTCTTCCATACGTTTTTGTTTTCACCGCTGGCACCCCTTTTAGCTTAAAGTTATTAAAAATACCTTCAAATTTCTCTATCTCATTATATAACACATACGTTTCCACAAGTAAAAATATATCAAAGCTTTTAATATAACTAAAGAAATTCATAACAAAAAAATTATTTTTTAGCCCTGATATATTATATCCTAATATTCTTAAATTTAAAGTATTAATTTGATTCTGGTAGACTTGATCGCATCATTCTCTCGTACTCATGCTTGTGCTTTGACCCAAGAGCTTTACAGCGGCTGCTTTCCCATTTTGCTGTGATGAAACGTTGCTAACTTCGTGTACATTCGCATTTGACGTTTTGGGACTGACATAAACGTTGACATTTCTTACACCTTTGTTTACTTTGTGCACTTCATTCACAAAAGTTTCTGAATTATTAAAAATCATACAATTACTGCCGAATATTGTTTTCAATGCCTCCATATGATCAAGAGTACCACACTTTAGCCCCTGCTCTAAATCCCAGGTGAAGAGCTTGTCGGATATGGCAAGCTTATCGTCTTTGAGCATAGTCTTAACATGTGGAAAATTAGCACGCACGAACCTGTGGATTGGGACCAAATGGCTTCGTTTGCAACGCATTTTGTATTGGAGATCTTTAAATAAATAAATAAATAAATTTATTGGCGCGACAGCTCCTTAAGGAGCCAAGGCCTAGTGACTTATACTCTCAACCATTCCTGTGTGTGTGTTGTTTCTGCAAGAATGGAAGGGACCTACAGTTTACCGCCGAGTCCGAACGGCTACATGAGATGCACTTTTTCGAGACAAATTTTACTCTTGGAGGTTTTGTCAGTTCCTCGCAAGAGGCAGTACCCCACAAAAAAAGGTGGCTATGAGCTGGATTTGAACCCAGATTCTTTCGCTTAGCAGTCCGACACACTAACCACTAAGCCACGGGGCACTACTATGGGAGATCTTTATGAATGTATATTTGAGATTCCTTTAAATCCTTCTCATTCTTAAGAACTGTCCATGCTGTATTGCGGTTTTTCATTTTAACAACTATTATTGCCGATCGGGAATCTTTAGCTGATATAGGACGCGCGTAATCAATATCGGAAACATCTGCAGATGAAAGCAAGCCAGCAAAAATTGATTTAGCTTTCTCAGAACAAAATAGTCTAGTTCAATGTTTCTGAACTATCCGAGATCTCTTTTTTATCAGATCCATTGAAAATGACTCGGAAAACTCCTTGATCACTACGAAATCTCAAGAAACTTGAACTAGCTTAATCAAACGAAAACAAAATGTGTGAGGAAAACACGGAATTATCAATGGAGCTAGTTAAAAAAGAGAATATTTTAATACCAACCCCAAATATAAAAATATTGAAAAGAAGGCGCAAGTGTGGAGTAATATTTCGATAGCACTTATATGTTATATTCTTGGCAGCAAAATTGACATACCGTACTTCACCATTGTGTTCTAGTCAGCTTCATCACTTAGCTTCAATTTTGACGTGCTTCATTTTTGTGCTTCATACATCAGCTTCAGCTTCACCATTGTTTTCAGCCAGTAAAAGGTATTTTATGCCTAACGAATTTGTGGTGATACTTTTTTCGGATGACCTTTGATGTAAAAAGGTGTGCATCCTATATCATGAAATATTATGAATATGTAGCAGAAAGTGTGTTGGGGAAAATAGAAATTAAAGATTTTACGAAAGTGGATTATGAATTTAAATCTGATAAGGAACTTTTGGATTTGAAAGTTTAAAAATGTAACGGTAAAATTGTTTGGAAAGTGAAAGTTGTGGTGGTTGTTGTATATTTGTTTTTTTTTTTCATTGATGAAAAAATAATGCCCATGTTAAGTTTTTTTTACGTAGAGAATGTTATCTAGTAGACATGATGGTGATCCGTTTTTTGGACGACCTGTGATGTTTAAAGGTGTGCAACCCTTATATTTATAAAAATATATAATGTAAAAATAAATAAATAAAAAATTAAATAAATTTCTAAACCAAAAAAGAAACATTTCTTATTTAAATATTCAAAGGTTTGTTTTCGGTTCTGGTCCGGTTTCCTGTTCGGGTTTGCTTTTTTAGGTTTTTCTACCAGAGAG
Source organism: Platycheirus rosarum (assembly GCA_963971375.1). Taxonomy (NCBI): domain Eukaryota; kingdom Metazoa; phylum Arthropoda; class Insecta; order Diptera; family Syrphidae; genus Platycheirus; species Platycheirus rosarum. The sequence continues at coordinate 94,730,406 of OZ020507.1, forward strand.
GTTTTGCTTTGTTGATGAAATCAATTCATTGCAAGTTTATGTTTTACAATTAGCTGAGTATTAGAATATAGAAATGTGTAATGGTTTATCACATATTTGTATGATTCATTGTTAATTAAATTTTGGGTTTTGTTAAAGGGTATATTTAAAAAATCTATATTCCGGCAATCATTGAAGTAGCCATTAAATAAGAATGTTTGTATTTATTTATTTTTATCAAAAACACTGCCTAAGCTTCTGTGGTTAAGAATTGATTCTTCATCGTAGGTATTCACAAAAAAAAACCATTGGTAAAGAAAGCAGTCCGAGAGTAGAATTTTTTTTTTTAACATGGATGATGCTTTTTGCTGTGCATATTTTAAAATATGGTTAATAGAAATGTAAGTATTAAATGAAATGTGCCATCTGTAGGTCATTTTGATAAACGGAAAATCGAAAATTTAAATAATTTGCTTTGTACGTTCTTAACCTTCGAGAGTGAGATAGAGCGTCGGTTGAAAGTGTTATTAGATATGAAAATTTAAAAAAAAATTATTGGCTAATTTTTTTTTTTAAAGTGAAAGTGGTGGTAGTTTTTTGTTTATTTGTTTTTATTGGTTTGTGTCTAGTGAGTATAGTTATGTGTATTGATTGCACTGCTTTTGGGAAATTGTAAGAAAAACACACAAATGTGTACAGGGGCATTCTTTTTAAAATAAAAACTATTTTCAACGTTTTTAGCCCAGGACGTATTTTACGTTTTTAACTCAAAACATAAATTAAATTTTACGTTCTTAACCCAAAACGTAAATTACGTTTTACGTTCTTAACCCAAAACGTAAATTACGTTTACGTTTTAATATTCTATATTTACTCTGTATTATTTTGCTGTGAGATTGGCAAACTCAATAAACGAGGACATCGATCTTAAACCAACGAAAAAACTGTGTGACTTGCAAATGAATTTAAGATACATTTTTTTTATTGCAAAAAGTAAAAACACGGTGGGGCGATCGGATTGTAGCAGATCTTGGGGAATAAATATTGAATATTCAGCTTCCTCAAAATACGTGATGATGATGATGAAGAATAATGTTTTCTCGTTATAACTTCAACTGCAACTGTGCTCATCATATACACATAATTTTCTTTTTATAGAAGTATTCCCTCTAAATCTTTGTATGCAAATTTAGAACGTTCATTTTCAGGAAAAAAACTAGAAATGCACATGATAACAATTGTTACCTCATTATTATTCAAGATAATAGGTGATAAACGTAAATTAAGGTTAGGGTTTTATACGTAAATGATGTTAAAAACGTAATTTACGCTTTGGTTCAAAATTGTAAAACATAATTTACATTAAGAACTTAAAACGTAATTTACGTTTTGGGTTAAAAACGTTCAAAATAAATTGTTTTAAATTTAAAAAATAATTTTTTTCTTTTTCTATTCCATTTCCCAAAGCAGTGCAATCAATACACATAACGATACTCACCGATAAACCCAATAAAAACAAATAAACAAAGACATCCCAACCAATTTCGTTTTTCAAAAAAAATTACATTTACATTTTTTAAATTTTCAAATCCAATAACACGTTCAACCGACGCTCTATCTCACTCTGGTGGGTTAAGAATGTACAAAACAAATAATTTTTTTTTTTAATTTTTCATCTATCAAAATAACCTACATATTGAATTGAATTGAAAACGTAGGCAGTGTAAGAGCAATAATCTTTCTCTCACTAAAGCAATGTAAAGATTTATTCCACTCTTCGGTGAGATATGCCATCAGATCACCAGTGGAACGGTTGCTGCGGAAGCCATACTGACACTCACGGAGAAGCTTCTGATCTTCGAGATATTCCTTAAGCTGGCGGTTAATCAGCGTTTCCATGACCTTAGGCTAGGCACAAACCCAATAACAACCACCACTACTTTCACTTTTCAAACAAAAAGTTCCTTATCAGATTTAAATTCATAATCCTCTTTCCTAAAATCTTTAATTTCTGTTTCCCCAACGAACTTTCTGCTACATATTCATAATATTTCATGATATGGGTTGCACACCTTTTTATATCAAAGTTCATCTGAAAATAGATCACCAAATAAATGAAAAAGACCCCACCAAAAACAACCACCACTTCCACTTCCACTTTTTCAACAATTTTACCGTTACGTTGTTTACATTTTCAAATCCGACAGTTCCTTATCAGATTCAAATTAAATTTAATAAAATTCTTTTTTATAAAATCTTTAATTTCTATTTTCCCCACCACACTTTCTGCTTTATATTCATAATATTTCATGAAAAGTGTTGCACACCTTTTTACATCAAAGGTCATCCGAAAATGGATAAAATTCATTACGCAAAAAAACCTTTGCACATGGTCATAATAATTTTCTTCAATGCAATTGTCACGTTTGTTCTTTTGATTGCACTTCCCGGTGCAACGGCCATACCCATAATACACATAACGATACTCACTAGGCATAAGCCCTATAAAAAAACAACACCACCAAAAACGTATTTGTCATGTTTGTTCTTTTGATTGCACTTCAAGGTGCAACGGACATAATATTTGTATTTGTATTTGCATTAAAAATGTTTACATGAATAAGATTCAATCTTTTATAGTATCTGAACAAATTTAAAAAAAGAAATAAAAGTAACTATACAATGAAGAGATTAAATTAACAGACAATATAGTGAAACAAATTTTAAATATGAACAAAAATAATAAATATGCAACTAAAACAAATATAATAAGAAATAGGGTTGATAAATACAATTTAACGGAATTTAACATATTTATGTAAATTTTTAAACTAATTTTTATCCAATAGTTTTGCGATTTAAATTTTTTTTTTTTATTATTAAAATTTAAATTGAAGAAGGGAAAAATGTGAATACTTTCTTTCTTAAAGTAGACGGTGCGACAGTTCTTTGAATTTCAAACGGAAGTACATTCCATATCTTTTACAGTAACAAAAAAAGGTCGTTCAGCAATGGTGTGTTTAAAACGAGGCAAAATCAGTCGAAGTACTCTTTGAGACTGTGCAAATTGAAGCATTTCTTCTAAGTACACTATGATACTTACTAAACAAAAACCCTATAAAAGAATAAAAAATAAGTGAAAAAACAACCAACCACCACTTTCACTTTTACTTTTCAAAAATGTTGCTTAAATTTTCAAATCAAACAGTTCCTTAACAGATCTAATTCAAAGTCTTCTTTCGTAAAGTCTCTAATTTATGTTTTCCTCAACACACTTTCTGCTACATATTCATGATATTCATAATATTTCATGATAAGGGATGCACACATTTTTCCATCAAAAGTCATCCGAAAAAAGGATCACCACAAGAGAAAAAATTCGTTAGGTACAAAACAATTTTTGTAACATGGTCATCATTTTTACTTACGATTATAGGGACTTTAAGGCAAGTTTAGAATTCGTGAATATAAAAAAAATTGAGATAACAATCAAACATGACATTAAGATCATAGAGAAGCCTAAAAAAGTCAATTGCAAAAAATGTCCGTCTGTCTGTCTGTCCGGGTGTATATCGAGCTGCAGCCTAAACGGGTTAAGCGATTGCCTTCAAATTCGGTATGTGTTTATCTCTTGGCATTCCTCAGAGGGGATATTGAAAGTTTATTTTAAGAGTTAAAAAAAAACGGTACTTGCCGTTAGGAAAAAGCTTATTTTTCTCAAAAACGGCTCCAACAATTTTGATGAAATTTTTTAGAATTTTTTTTTTTTGGTATTGGCTATCATTTGATCAGAGCCACATATACGGGAAAAGTCTATTAACGGGACCTGTCATATAATGGTGTTTTTAATTTGTGGCTTTCTTAGTAACGGCTCTATGGATTGATGGCGTACTTCATTTTTACTAAAAACCGTTAAGTATTGTGGTTTTGATAGGTTTTATAAGTTCAAACTGTGTTACTTTCAACGTAAATGTTATTTGTTTTTGTCAAAGATCTTGCCTTCCAATGTAATTAGAATTCCCAGTCACAACCGCTTTAGTTCCTACTATTAATAAATGTGAAATAGCGAAAGGTTAGGGCGTATACCGCGGACTAAGTGCAAAATATTTTTAATAAAACAAAATTCCACTAGTCAACGATTCCTATGTTATTCCCCCGAAGAAGCTGGATGAGCGAAGGAATAAGAAACAGTTGTGTCAAATTTATTCTGAAATATATTAATAGATGCGATCAATAATGTGAGCTTTGTTATTGTTTTTTTTTATAGAAAAAAATTTTAATTTTAGAAAATTGGGGGAAATTTCAAGTTACTGAACAGATCATCAACAGAGGCATCTTGCTTATTGTAATAGATTTTCTGAATGGATTTTTGGTAAACGTCATTTTAGTATTTCGCATACATTTTGTTTTTGTTAATGAGAAATTTTAGTCCGTAGATTAAGTCTAATTCCATGGTTTAGTTATCTCGTGGAATAAAGGTGGAATAACCGTATTTTATTACTGAGGCTGAGTGTATATACAAAGATAAATACTTAAGAAAAGAACAATCCAATTCTAATAGAACTACTAACATGATAAGAGATCGGACAAATTAACGTATTTTTCGTTCATTCAAGAAAGACATGGATATGGAACTAGAGGAACTATGAGCATGACAAGCGATCGAACGGAACTTTTAGCATAATAAGCGGTCGAACCGATTAACGATGTATCAAGTTCCAGGTCCAAGTAGATGAAGAAAGACATGGAACTACAGGAACTATTAACATGATACGCGATCGGACCGACTTATCGATTAATATTTCGTTCGTTCATTTATGTATCTAGCCACTACTCTGTCTTTCTCTCCTATCTTTATTCTTAAGGTGGTTGTGGCTTGTGGTTGTGCATTTTCGTGAGGTGCATAAGCACTACCATTCTCGGTCTCTTTCTCGTGTGTTGGCTCGGGAGACTTGCAATATTATGCGTATGTATTGTATTGTAGGTCACTGAAGGCAGAACTATTAACATGTCCGTTCTTTGATTTCGTCTATATTTTTTGTTCTTGTTTTGTATCTACGAACACGAACACGAAGTTTGAAGTCGGTCCGGAGTTCGGAACTATGGACATGTTTCAATTCAGTTTGTGGAAAGAAAGGAAATTTGTCCGAGAGAGGACATAGTTCCTGGAAGTATTACGGCCCTGAACTACCCAATTTCTAACCGGCTAGTTTAATTCAAGTTCGCAAAGCCATAGATTGCGCGGAACATCATCAGAAGGCCTCCGGAGGAAACAAGTGCTTTATGGATACAATTGCGAATCTTCTTTATTCTTTATTCATTGTTTTTTGTTGAAATCTCTGCTTAGCCCGCGCCTCCATAAGAAATAATTATATCGGTCATTATATCAGACATTATTTCTAAAGTTTATATATCTTGAGTTAGTGGGCAAGTTATTTTATGAAATTTCATTATTTCCAATAATCTCATCAAATAAACAATCACATTTTTATTTTTAGTGGGAAAATGAAAGCGATTGCGAAAATTTTCTAATTTATTATTTGCTTTTAGCTATTTTTTTTAAATATAATAAATAATAATAATAATAATAATAATAATAATAATAATAATAATAATAACAGTAATTAATAAATACATACAGGACACGCAAACAATAACAACAACATTAATAAAAATTACAGAAAATGAGCGTCATTCATGAATTGACAAATTTATTTCTCCAATTATTTCTTCTGCTGTGTCAAGAAATAAATTGAGAAATTTATGTCTGAAAATAAGAGAAATCCAGACATAAGAAGCCTCCACAAGAAATATTAGCTACATGACACATATCTTGCAATCATCTGCTTCTAGTGGAGGCTTAGGGTTTACCATGAAGCAAATTAATCCTCCGATCGGAACTTTTTGCAGAAATCTCCGATCGGTTAGACCGCGTCTCCATTAGAAATAATTTATATCGGTCATTATGTCAGATATTATTTCTTAAATTTATATTTCTTGAGTTAGGGAGCAGGTTATTGTATGAAATTTTATTATTTTCAATGATCTCACCAAATAAACAACCTTGCGATATTTTTATTTTTGTTGGGAAAATGGAAGCAATTTCGTTTTTTTTTTCAATTTATTATTTATTTTTAGCTATTTCTTTTATTTTTTTGCGAATAAGTACCTGCAAAACACGCAATCATAAGAACAACTTAAATAAAAATGTCAGAAAATGAGCGTCATTCACGAAATGTCAAATTTATTTCTTCAATTATTTCTTCTACTGTGTCAAGAAATAAATTGAGAAATTTAAGTCTGAAAATTAGAGAAATCCATATTGGATACATGACACATATCTTGCAATCATCTACATATTTTAAGTGGAGGCTTATGGTTACGATAATAGTTACCTATAAATCGACCAAGTAGTTCGTGGCGTATGAAAGCGCTTAATATGGGTGATGTTCGAAGAAGCAATTCATTGCACACAGCCGGGCTGTCCTGCTTACTTAATTTATGATTTTGTTTGGTTTGCAGAAAATCATTGTATTTATTTAATGTTTTAACTTTACTAAAATGTTTTGAATAATATTGTCTTGGTAATTATTGTTAATAAATTGATTTTTTTAGTTACACCTGGTGATGTTCGCATCTTTAAACATCTGAAATAATCTTAATACTATTGCCTTGAATTTATGAGAACAAATAAATATTTAAAAAAAAACCTATTTAAAACCAACATGCATATAATACAGATCGAATATCTTAGTAAGTATCAGATACTCTAAGAAAACATATTTATTTATATTTATTTTAACACAATTTTATATTTGAAGAAAACTCCACAAATTACTAGATAGCAAAAGGCGCTCGTGTAAAGGAACTTCCACACAAGCTATTTTGTTTGAAAGTGTTATTTTTCCCAAGCTTTATAAATTTCTTAGTTCTAATTTTATATAATTATAAGGTTGTCGTATTTATAAGTGATATTTTCTTGTTGTCTTAATTGTGTGCATATATAATAAAAGCCAAAATATTGAAAAAAATCTTTAATGATTATTATATTAAATAAAAAAAAAATATCAACTTTTTTGTTTCTGAATAGTTACAAATGTCTGGACTAACTTTATTCATAATTTCTGACACAGGATACATTCTTTGAAGGAAAATCCCGCATATAAATTATTTTAATAACACTGCTTTATAACAATTTGTATTCATAGAAACATTCATGTTCATGAAATATGAAAACTTGATTAAAATAAAGGAGGTTTTACATGACCTTCAGATTTAAGAAAAATTTGAAACCGGGCCAATATAAGTCAATTAAGATAGAAAGAATACGCACTAAAGGCTTCGCATACATTTACTAAAATGTTTTTATAGTTAATGGGCACATTCAAGTGCTCCAATTTAATATACCTACCCGAAATAAATTTAACATAGACAAAATCTAAGGATACCAATTACAATCAAAATTCAAAATAACCAAAATACAGAAAACGAATAATATGCGACATTTGATAGAAAATGATATAAGTATATTCTTATGTAAATTCAGGTTCTGATAAAATAAAAAAAATATATAAGACGCTAGCTACATAAAATTAGTTTATTTTTCCGTATTCCATGAATGATAGAATAGTATTCTTTCATTCATGACGCTATCCGATTCTGACAGCTTGTCAGCGCTCACAGAAAGAAATAAGATTCCCGACAATTTTAAGGCGCAAACTAATCAACAAATACTTCGAAATGAATTTCAAACAAATAAAGCTAGGCCAGGCGCACATGAACCGATTGCACACGACGGCTGATCGCAATCGGCGAAAATTTTGTGACTGGTTACAGATTACTGAATCGACCGTTTAAGCACTCGGCCATGCGCGCGAATACATATAAAGCTATAGACGTAGCTCACCGTTTTTGCAATCGGCCGTTTGCAAAATCGTTCATGCGCGCCTAACCTAAGGATTTTAAATGTACAATAAAAACTTAATAAACGAAAATCGAAATTTGTGTTGTTTAATTTTTTTAATGAATAACACAAGGGATGAAATATTATGACTAATATTATAGATTTTTGGAGTGCTGATTTACGATCTGAATTCAGATTTTTTGTATCAGCTTTAGTTTTTGAGATATACATAAAAAACATCATACATATATGATCCAAACATGTACCTGACACAATCCTAGTAGGTTCATTGATAATGCATTCACAGCCATTCGATGCCAGCAAAGCCAAGTAACTGGAAACCGTTGCACTATTTTCTAATATATTTAAATTAAAATCACCAACAATTATAACATGTGATGAACAGCTAAATATGTTTTGCTTCTGCTTCGAACTTAAGGTAACCTATTTGGTAAGGTTTGCTCGCTCACAAAAGAATTGGATATTTGGTATCCGAAATGCAAATCCAGTAAGACTGTGAACTCAGCTTATACCGAGGAATAAAGAAGACGAGCAAAGGAATGTCAAAAAACACGATGCAAATCCTACCCTTAACTGGCTGAACACAATGACGAAGGAACTGGAATACGCATACGGAACTGCAAACATTGAATACACGCGAACTGTATTTTGCGAACACAATGGTACGTTACTGCATACGGAACTGCAATACGCATATGGAAAGGTTGGTTAACTTTTAACTTGTACGTACAGTAAATTTGACATTTTATCTGATGCAGAGAGAAATTATGAAAGAGAGAACAATCTTTCGTACGTCTGTCCCTCCCAAACCCTTTTATTTAGTATACCTGAAATAACACCAGATAATTCCATTCTTCTTAATGATATTTCAAGTCGTTGTATAAGAGTTTCTTCTCTTTTTTATCATTTGTTTTTGGTAATCCATCCATTTTTGAATTTAAATGTCAAAGTTACTGTACGTGCATTGTGTTCCGATTGAAATTGGTACGTACGACAAATTTGACAGCTGTTCCGTACTCCGTCTCCGTAATGCAGTTCCGTTTTTGAATTCTGTTCAACCAGTAACTCGCCGAGTTGAGACGATTTGAAATTTTTCTGTTTCACCTTCTCTCTCTTTCGCACTTATTTGCGTCTTAGCAAAAACTTCTAAGTGTAATGCCGCACATAGTTAATAAATCGCCCGTGATTGTTTTTTTCTATTTTCTTTGATTTTGCATTCCATTAAATTCATTTCAAGTTTAAATCTCTCAGTACGTGAGTGTTTCATAACAAATTAATATTTGTTTGGTAAATAGTTAATTTTCTTGTCAATTTTAATTATTTCTGTATTATGATTCGGTAAGCAAACTCATTGTGCATATTTCTTTGTCTTGATTGTTCCAATTAAAGCTAAAGTAATTGTTAGTGTAAAGCTTCCACAAAAGTTTTCAAATTAATTGAACATTTCTAAACTCACGAAATATAATTGTTTTAAATTAAAAATTGATGTCTACAACTTGTTCACTATTATCTTCTCTCAACTTCCTAAACTGCCTGCAAAAACTATCACTATCTTGGTCCTACATCATGGCGACTAGTAACCATGTTCCTACCAAAGTTCGCGAAATATGGCGAAACACCTAGTACCTCATGTTGCGAAGTTCGGATTGCACAGGCCACTTTTGCCATTTGTGAATCCCAACTCCACTGGTTTTTGGAGACGTACGCTCGGAGCGTAGTGTTAATTATTTGATTGATGCGTTCCGCAAGATTCGCTTGCGGGTGGTTATGCGCCGTAAACATTAGTTGTGACCCGTACGCTTCACTAAGCGTCTTCAGTTCTTTGCTACGGAACTGAGGACCGTTGTCACAGACGATCAACTTTGGAACACCGAAGAGAAGAAAAACGTTTTCTTCCAATTTCCGACAAACCGCTTTCGCCGTGGCGGGCCATAACGCGTAACGGGGAAATTTAGTGAAGTAATCAACGACCGTTAAAATATAGATAAAACCGCGCGACGACTTCGGTAGTGGACCTACCAGGTCCACACAAATCATTTCCCACGGATGGGAACTTCCCACCCTCTCGGTCATTAGACCAGCTGGCTTCTTGTTAACCGACTTCACCAAAGAGTCACCTCAGTAAATCGAACGCCTTCGACATACGGTCGTAACTTTTCGATCGCCCATAGTACGGCCAAGCATTCCTTTTTGGTCGTGGAGTAGTTCCTTTTATTCCTGTTCAATGACCGAATCAAATAACATATGGCTTTTTTGCATCTTCAAACTCCTGCGAAAGTACGACCCTGATACCAAAATCTGATGCGTCTGCTTAGACAACAAATGGCCGAGAAAAAATTGTAAATGTATGAATCGGTGCCGTAACCAAACATTCTTTGGCTTTCCTAAAACTTTCTCCACATTCATGGGTCCACTCCAATTTCTTACCTTTCTTTAAGAGATCGGTAAGAGGCCTAACTAAAATTCCAAAGTTTGGCACAAATCTTTGATACCAAGAAATAGTTCCTATAAAATTCTTTATTTCATTCACGTTTTTCGGTAGAGGAATCCTCATCATGCTTTCTACTTTTTCCGGGTCTACATGGCACCCGTTTCTATCAACTACATAACCTAGAAATTTCAAAGAAGGCCTACAAAAGTTACACTTTTCCCTGCCTACTTTGATACCCGCCTCTCGTAACGTTCTAAAAACTTCTTTGAGAATTTCTAGGTGTTTCTCAAAGGAATCGGTGACAATGATAATGTCATCCAAGTAAACAAAGAAGAACGGTTCTAAGTTGGGGCCTAGAACGTCATCAATAAACCGTTGCCAAGTTGCCGGGGAGTTGTGCAAGCCGTATGGCATCCTACGAAATTGGCCTGGTACGGTAAAGGCTGTGTACTTACGCGATTCTTCCTCCATTGGAATCTGCCAATAAGCAGATTTAATATCTAATGAGGACAAGTACTTCGCGTTTCGAAGGTTGTCTAAAATCGCTGCAATAAACGGTAGTGGATAAGCATCCCTATCAGTAACTTCATTTAATTTTCTATAGTCAACGCAGAACCGATAACAGCCGTCTTTCTTCTTAATGAGAAGAATCGGCGATGCCCAAGGACTCTTCGACTTCTCAATCACTCCAGCTTCCAACATCTCTTGGAGTTCTTGAACGATATGTTTCTGAATCGTGGGAGAAACAGTGTAATACCATTGTTTGATTGGTTCTGCGGACGTCCTTATCTTGTGCTCAACTAATTTGGTGCACCCTAATTACTCAGTCATTGATTTGAAAAGCTCTCCTTACAAGTTTTCTAACTTCCTATTTTCAAAATCGTCCAAATCGGATTTTTCTCTAATCGCTACCGTGTATATTACCGAAGCCACGATTTCTTGGCTTGAAAAGCTCCACATACCTAACCTTAAATTCGGGACTATGCCCGATAGAGCCCAAAAGTCGGCACCTAAGATCAACAGGTATGGGAGACTGGGTATAACCAGATATTCTATTAGTAGGGATTTGTTCTCAACCTCCATGGGTAAAGAAACAGACCCAGCTACTCCTAGTCCCGCCCCTTCTGCTAGCGCTACTGACCCAACACTACTTTTCCCTAATTTAAGTCCTAACTCCTTTAAAATTTTCACCCATCAACTCCTACAATGGTGCGTGAAGCTCTCGAATTAAGCAATCCTAGAAACTTGAATTCATAAATTTGTACTCCTTAATATGGTCTACATTTGTCGCCAAGGTGAAATCAAGTTGAGCTCGATCATTCAACTGGTCGCCAGCAGACGACCTAATTAACGCCGACGGGTCTCTCGTTTTGCTTACACAAGAGCCTATTCCCCATTTCCCTAACACCGCCTACAATCCCTTCGAAACACCCCTAAAGCACCACAACCAAAACAACGTTTGGTAACAGAACAAGTATGGGCGAAATAACCTTCCCTGTTACAGTTGTAACACCTAACTGGCTGACGGAATGGATTAACCGAAACCGATTCGACAACTGCCACACGATTTTGCCCTGATGTACACGGTCGGTACCCACATTCGGGTTCCAATTAATTGCGTCCCCTACTACAAGGAGTGAAAGTGTCCACGTTCACCTTCAAGGTATCTAGTTCCCTACCTAACAAAGCAAGTTCTTTCACCGTTTTTGGTTTAGCACTCGCAATTTGAACCTGAAAGAAGGGGTCAACATTTTTCCTCAAAATCGAAAGCATCCTTCCCTCTGACAAATGTTCTGAAAATTGTCAGAACAATGTCCTCATAGTAGCTAAATAAGCCCCAAATGTTTCCTCCTTCCCCTGCGAAAGACGATTGATCTCCTCTTATAGCAGATCATCGTAGTTGGCAGGTAAGAACTCAGCCTTGAGTTCATTCACGAGTTCTGGCTAATTTAAAATATCCTTTCTAACCGTCCTAAGCCACATAAGCGCCCTACCAGATAAAAGCTTCGAAGCGGATCTAAAAAGGTGGGTTTCTGGAACTTCGTTAGCCAAACGAAGTTCGTCCATATTTAAAAACAAAAATTTAAAGAAGAAAAAAACATAGAGAAAGTAAATCAAAAAAAAACTAAATTAAGAGTGTGGCAATCCTACAAAAGAAATCTCCGAAACCCTACCAAAAAAAAACAAGAACTAAAAGAAATGAAATTACCTACTTTATTTAAACTATAAATAAAAAAAAATATTATTTTTTTAACCCAATACGGGAGCCCTAAGACTCACGCACTAAATCAATCCAAGAAAATTAAAAATAAACTCAAAAAAAAGAAACAAAACACTAAAACAAGAATTCGTCTAGAACAAAGAAGTATCACAACACAAAAAAAATGTCGGGTAAGAGGAAAAAAAAACACAAAATATTTCACGCGAGAAAAAAACCTATCACCGAAACGACTCAATTTAATTTTCACTCGAAATTAATTTTCTATAACACAAAATAAGTAGCGCGAAAAAAGTATCCCATGCGAGAAAAAATTTATTAAAAAGAACCTACTATCAAAATGTCCTCTTAAATATAAGAGGAACAAAAATTAATAAAATATAATAAAAAATATATAAAACAATGGACACCACGGAATTGAAAACAACAATAACAAAAAAAAATATCACCAAAAACTCCTTGTTGTACTGTCTGCCTCTATGCTGGATCCCCTTTTGCTGCTCCGCCTTTTCTACCAAAAGAATTTTTTTTCCACGTGAAAGCTACACCTAAAATACAAAAAAAAATCAATTATCAGTCCAAGTCAAAGATTGATAAGATAAGTAAAAAAACACCACACAATAAAAATAAAATTCTTCTACTTTGGGCTCCAATTTGTTTCACTTTTTGCCGCGACTCGAACACTGCAACGCGTACCGATACCAACGACCAACGACCACGACGACGACGATGACGATGACGCTCGCAACTATACTATGTATTAACTATGGTCTTTCGACCGCAAACAAATAACACGGTAAGAATGCAAAAAAGAAGTGTAACAACAGCTTGTTTAAAATAGCTGTCAGCACGGCTGCTCAGCTGGGCTGGGTTCGGTGGAAGAATTTTTGATTTCTTCTGATAAACTTGATTGACTTATTGAATCAAACAGCTTATCAGAAGAAGAATATATACGTATATAGAGTGTAGATAAATTGGCGCCAGGAATTTTTTTGCATGAAAATAAATTAGAACAAAAATTCCAAAATTCTCATTTATGAATTAGTAAAAGAGAATGAATGAAACCCAAATTTTTTTCAAACAGAAATTAGGTAACAAAGGAAATTAACAGAATCCAAACAAAGAAAAATGAAGTCGAATAGTGATATATGCCGTTAACGTTAAAAAAAATGTAAATTATATCGCGTTCCACACAAATTTATATCGAAAGCAAAATGGAGTTTAAGTAACAAAAAAAAAATTACCGAAATGGACAGACTAAATAAAAGCAACACAAATTGTACTTATCTGTTGTTTTATGTTTTTTTTGCTTCTTCTACCTCCACGAATTATTTTTCTCAACTCCTAGTCCTTATCGGTCCTCGTATCTTCTTTTTTTCAAATCCTGTTTTTTTTCGCTTTAACATTTCTACTACAACACCTTTCCTTGAAAATTCTTCCTCTCGATTTTCTCGACTTTTACCTTTTTTCTTTTTTAAACTTCTCGCTTGTTAGCTCTCCTCAGAGTGGCTTTCCCAGCTTACAACAACCCATTCCTCCCTCGACCATTCCAGTCACTCACACATCCACACACTCAGCCATTCGTTTCGTTGATTATCTATGACGACCCTGGCTTCCTGGAAAGCTTTTTTCGCTCCCATGGAAACCCCCGTTGTCGAATCACAACGAAACGTTTCTCTTACTCCCACAATCAATGATTTTGGCAAGTTGTTTGATGTCATTCCAAAACTAATCGAATCTAATGGCTGAGTTCAGAATAACCTCAATTCTAATTTCTTTTTCCGAGAGTAATAAAAAAAAGATAAGTTCGAGGAAAAGCTTCTTCTGGGCATTTTACCAGTTACCAAAAAAATTTATCGCGGGAGATTCGAGGAGCGATTATTCTTCATGAGATGAGATGGGGGAAAGCAATCGTCAAAAACGTGAACCCTACCTTTTCGAATCCATTTCGGTAATTCCTTTATTTTAACAACAACATATTTTAAATAAGCTAAAGATTTTAAAACGTTAAGGACCCATATCAAAATACAATATAAAAAGTTACGTTAAGGCAAATTAAGTTAGAGTCAGTTACGTTATTTTTAAGTTTAGTTGTAATAAAATTAATGTGTTGTTCACCTTAGAAGTATAAGTAAGAGTTCGCCCGAATCGTTACTTCTTCAGCTCATCCGCTGGCATTTTTCACGTTGTTGACCTCAGACCTACTTAGAATAATTGTGCATATCTCGAACACCTGCTTTTTGTTGCTTTTGCGAAATATTGGCTAAGGGGCCAGTTATAGCTATCATTGAAATGCATCATTGAAAAACTTCAAACTGATTTTTTTATATGTTTTCCTTTGATAAGTAACACAAATGATATACCAATCGATAGCAAATGATACGAAGAATTATTTTCGATAAGACCAAATCAATTTGCACAAATATTATTTAGTAAAAATGTATTTATCTGTTTTCCTGATGCAAATTCGTTTTTCGTGTCAGCTGATTGTTTTTTGACAGAATATGGAACAACTCGTTCCACTGATTTGAGTACCAATTTCGACAGATTTGTATCCGAAAAATTTTTTTGTGTGTATTTCAACCAGGAAAATTTTTCCAATGACAGAAGATTTCAATGATTGCTATAACTGATCTCTCAAAAAAATTCCAATGATTTGTTTCAATAATGCTTTTCAATGATAGCTATAACTGACCCCTAAGTACACCAATGGTTAATGGTGCCATGGCTGCCCTCAACTTCACCAGTACTTTGCAGTCGCAACGGAAAATGAAAAGAAGTAAGGGAAGGGATGTAAGAATAGTTTTTTTTTTAATTTACGGCAACACCAAAGATGACAAAAATATTAATACAAGCCCTCCGCCGAAACGTTCAAACATAATTGCTCCCACGGTTTTAAATAGTTTAAAATTACCCCATTTGATTCCGAAAGAGAGTTTGATATCCTCAGCAGTTCTTATCCCCCCTACTGTTGGTGATGAAAACACATTGATCAGTTTAAATGTACAATCATTGGCCAATGTTGGTATTGTATCTAATAACATTGTTACTTCAAGGTGTATTGAAATGGTAGCCAAGTCTTAATCTATCTTTATGTCGCAATTTTGCAGGAACTTGTTGCGAATTATGTAGTTTCTCATTTAGTCTCAAACAAAACGATTCCCAATTGCTCCAGCATTAAATGTAAAAAAAATAAATAGAGACAATAGTTTTGTTTCTTCTCTCAAGATAATAGTTCAACCTTCACTATTAAATTCTATTTGTGATAGTTGCAAATTTTAATTGCAGGAAAAACAATCAATCTAACTGCTCACCAAAGGCCTCACAGACAGAGACAGCTGCAAAAAACTAAATAAGATTTTCCTCTTCCACCCAAATGTAAGAGGGCTTCGCCGTAAAACTACACAGATTTTTTCTAAGTCTCAAATTTTCCCGCATGACATTTTTGTTTCAACAGAAACCTGGCTGAATTCAAGTTTTTGAACACGGAACTTTTTAATCCAGTTGTCGTGAACTACTGAGTAGAATATATCTTCTAAGTAAATAACGAAACAGTTCAGGGTCGATCTGCCCGTCGAATTCACCACACGGGTGCACGGTGAGAGAGTGAAGCCGCGGAGTGCTGCTGCCTGTGCGTTCTTTAAAAAAAAATACAAAAAAAAAAGAAAAAAAATATATATCAATCTCGGGCGCGAACCGACAACATTTAGTGCCCGTGTTGTGAAAATTTATTTGATGCTACAACATGAAGGCATCACGCAAATAAAAAAGAATACCCACCAACGAAAAAATACCCGCAGTAAGCATTCCTTGCAACTTTTCCTTTCCTTATCTCACTCACAGACGATTTTACTTGAACATTGCGGTAAATCCGAATGAACAAGTCTAATCGTTATCGGATAGATTAATTAATGCTCCCTAAATGACCAGGGGCGGATCAAATATTTTTTATTGTCAAGGTATAACACTGTTAATAATTTGTATTGAGAAGCTCAAATTGGGATTTAGTGGAGTATTGATTATAGGTAATTGTCCCTCTTAGTTTTTTTTAGTTCTGTGTTTTAGCATGGTAGGTGATTTCCTAGTCGACTATGCAAAAATTCGTGGACTTAGGAAAAATTTCTATGCTGCCTATGTCCACTCTGTGATAAACAGACCAGCTGTATTGGCACTTAGTGAAACACAAGTTGGGGAAAATACCGATCATTCGGAATTTTCCTTGCATGGGTATTCACTTGTGCCTTTATTCTTTGCCAAACATGGCCTCACCGTTTACATAAGGAATGATGTTGCACATCAACTTCAACCAGAATTCGGTATGTGTGTAAACACGGAATTCAATTTCATGTGGTTAAAATTAACGATTAATAAGCGCAGAGTTTCAACTTCTTACGAATTTGATGCTTTGTCTGACTCCATTCAGGGAATTGTTTCCCGTTACCCTCACACTGAAATCGTTATTACGGGCGATTTCAATGTACACAATTCCAGTTGGCTTCGCTTTTCTGGCCAGACAACATCACTGAGGAAAACCGGAAAAAGTTTCAGCAAGCTAGAAAGGCCGGCAATGTTCATATTTGAAAAAACAAATTTTTACATGAACAAAAAATTCGGCAAAAAATACTGCAATGTCCCAAAGGCAGTAAAAATGTTTGGTCATTTGTAAAAAAAGTAAAGAATTCTTCGTCATCGTCAGTACCTACGCTCGTCTTCAACGATACTCTGCTGTCAGTTCTCAAGAAAAAGCAGATCTGCTTGCTGCCCAATTCGCGTCAAACTCAACACTGGCCGCAGGTCAGAACTCCTCCTGTACTCGAGAGCGTACATGATTTTATGGGACCAATCTTCTTTCGGACTCGTTCAGTCGCAAGAGTATTGAAAGATCTCAACATAAATAAATCCGCTGGCCCGGATTGTGTCCCCGCTATTGTTCTGAAGAGGTGTTCTTCAACGCTGGCAAAACCTTTGCGTAAGCTTTTCCATCGGTCCTATTCCTCTGGACTCTTTCCGAGTGCATGGAAAACAGCATTTGTCCAGCCTATCCCCAAAAAAGGCGAATCTTCTGCACCCTCAAACTACCAACCAATTGCACTAACGTCCCTTCTTTCTAAGGTCATGGAAACCCTGATTCATTTTCAGCTTAAGAAATATCTCGAAGAACGAAAGCTTCTTAATGACCGGCAGTACGGTTTTCGTAGCAACAGGTCCACAGGTGATTTGATGGTATATCTCACCGAAAAGTGGAACCAATCTCTCCATCGTTTTGGGGAAAGCAAAATTATTTCACTTGATATTTCTAAGGCATTTGATAGAGTTTGGCATCAAGCCCTTTTATCGAAAATGCGTGCATTTGGACTCGATGAATCTCTTCTTCGTTGGATTAGTAACTACCTTTCGAACCGCTCAATTCAAGTTGTATTGGACGGTTTTAAATCTGATATACACAAAATAAATGCTGGTGTGCCCCAGGGCTCTGTTTTGTCTCCGACTCTTTTCCTTATATTTATCAATGACTTATTATCTGTAACAACTAATGCAATCAATTGTTTTGCTGACGACAGTACTCTCAGCTTTTCATATTCGTTTCCAGATTCACATCCATGTTCTTCGGATGTTGAACTGCAACGGCAGCGTGTGATAAGTTCATTAAATTCTGATCTTGACAGCATTGTACAATGGGGAATAAGAAATCGCGTAGAATTTAATGCTTCTAAAACTCAATGTTGTCTTTTGTCGTTACAGCAAAACATACTTTCAATGCCACTATCCATGAGCGGCACTTACATTGAAGAAACAGAACACTTCTCACTTCTCGGTATTTGCATTACAGACCACCTTCTGTGGAATGACCACATATTTGACATCGCAAAGAATGCTGCGAGATGTTGAGGTTTCCTTCGAAGATGCAAGAAGTTCTTCACCCCGTCTGATTTGGCTATAGTATATAAAGCATATATTCGACCGAAACTCGAGTATAATTCCCATATTTGGGCAGGTGCTCCTATAACCCACTTGAGTTTCCTAGATAGAATTCAAAAAAGAGCTTTGAAAATGATAGGCGATTGAACATTAACAGAAACATTTACATCTCTTGAGCACCGCCGTAATGTTTCGTGCCTTTCGTTATTCTATCGTTATTTTTACAAACAATGCTCTAGCGAAATAGCCAGCTGCATTCCTCCCCTGAAACGATTCAACCGTAATACTCGAACTGCTAAGAATACCCATCAGTTTACCCTTGAGCCTAACTTCGGACGTACTGTTAAGTATAGAGATTCTTTCTTTAGTCGTACCACACGAATGTGGAATGCTTTGCCAGGCTCTGTTTTTCCCTCCCATTTTGATATGCAGATCTTTAAAACCAATGTGCATCGGTATCTCCTTTTATACCTCCTCATTTCCCTAATGCTCGTGCGGTGTTAAAACATTTTAAAGGTAAACACAAACCCCTTTCGCGCGTGTAAATTATAAAAAAAAAAGGTTTATTTTGACAGTTAAGAATTCTTTATTACGATTACTTTACAAAAATATACGAACAATTTACTTTTTAATGGAGCAGAAGTGCAGAAGTTTTCCCTTTCTTTCTCGTCTGGCTAATTTTTCTTTTTTATTTTGTCACCTGCTGTCTGGTGTCTGAGAGGGAAACGCCTCCTTCTTTCAGTCCTGGAACTACTTCGATATCCTCATTTTAAATAACAATTGTGGGTCTTCTTGACAAAGAACGCACAATAAAACAAAGAAAATTTCCTTTATGTCAGTGTGACTTAAACAAACTGAACAAATTTACATTTAATTCAACGAAATGAAGTGAATTAATTAAAACATTTTAAAACACGAAACTTGGAACAAATAAGTTTGGATGAAACGATGTGTAGATGTAATGGCTGCTGGCTGACGACGCGACTTCTTTTGTTCTTCTTGAACATTGACGACTCAAGTTTTAACAAAGAAAAAAAACCAACTGTAATGTCATGTGGCGTGACTGGGAAAATGTTGTCGTTCAGTTGGAGGGTTGGTAAAATGGTTACCTGAACTTGCATGCAGATGGCGTTTAGTGTGATGTAAAACTGTAGTTCGCCACAGCTTCTCACCCCGAACTTTGCGGTGGAAAACGGATGATCTTGAACGGTCCAGAGTATGGTGCTTCTAGTGGTGCTTTGACGTGATCGGAGCCTATGAATTCATGGGTGCAAGTTGACATGTCCTTGTTGACAAAAACTTTAGCGACGTTGTGGTGAGCAGTGGGAGATGGGCGGATGTGTCGCATTATGGCTCGATGTTTCTCGGCGAAGGTTTTGGGATCTGGTAGAGATTCATTTATCATAAAGAACTCACCTGGAATCCTGAGATTGGTGCCATACAACAGCTCTACAGGTGATGCTTGAAGGTCCTCTTTGAAGCTGGTCCTGAGTCCAAGCATGACTGTGTACAATACTTTAATCCAGGGTTTTGAAGAGCATCTAAGTGCGGCCTTAAGAGTGCGATGGAAACGTTCGATGATGCCGTTAGATTGTGGGTGGTTGGTAGAAGTTCGTATCTTTTTTGCACCTATGAAGTTGGCAAGTGTTTTAAACAGGTGTGACTCAAATTGAGTGCCTTGATCCGTTGTTATTTTTGTCGGCGTACCATAGTGGCTTATCCAGTAGTCAAAAAGTGCTTGTACAATTGTGTCTGCTGTCATATTCTTTAGAGGAACTGCTATCTGGTGAACCTATCTATAATTGTCAGACGATATTGATAATACTGAATTTTTGGCAAAACGGTGAGGTCCAAGCGGATGTGAGAGAATCTGGCATCAGGCATTTCGATGTGACTGGGCTGCAGTTTAGTGTGACGTTGAACTTTCGAACATTGGCAAGGTATGCACTGTTTAGTCCATGTGGTTGCATCCTTTTTAATTCCGGCCCAGACGTATTTTTCTCATAGGAGTTGAGATGTAACCTCTCTACTTCGATGAGAAATGTTGCGAATGATGTCGAAGTCGCATTTCCTCAATGATTTAGTTAGGTAAGGGCGGATAATACCTTGGCTAGTGTCGTAGAAGATCTTGACGTTGGGTGCAACTTCGAGTTCATAAAACTCCAAGAGGATTCACTAAGGATGAGATCCGTCAGCTCTCCGTCTTCGTGTTGTGCTTGATCGATAGTTGCTGGGTCAAGATGTGTTGACATGGATACCGCAGTCATGCGATATAGTGCATCGGCGACAATGTTGTTCTCTCCTTTCACGTGGAGTACGTCTGTTGAGAATTGGGAGATGAAATATAGTTGTCGAAGTTGTCTGTCTGATGCGTTGATGTGCTTCTCTGTAAAAGCATGTGTCAGTGGCTTGTGCTCGGTGTAGATGATTAAGTGACGCATTTCCAGTATATGTCTGAAATGTTGTACAGCTAATATGACCAGAAGTTCACGGTCGTAAGTGCTGTATCTTTCCTCGGTTTCGCTAAGTTTCCTTGAGAAGAAACCCAAAGACTGGTCCACGTTGTCTTCCTCTTGTTCCAAAGCTGCTCTAATGCATGTTGTGGAAGCAACGGTGAAGAGCATGAGCTTTGATGTGAAGGGATGGAAACCTGAACTGCCTTTTTGAGCACACTTTTGAGTTCTTGGAAACTGCGTTCTGCCTCAGGGGTCCAACTGATTTTCGTCTTGTTATTCTTAAATGAGTGTTTGATGTACTGATGCAGAGGTAACTGGAGTTGCGCCATTTTGGGAATGCATTGACGATAGTAATTTATCATTCCCAAGAAGCTTCGCAGCTCGTGAGCAGTTTGTGGCTTGGCATATTCCATGATGTTGTAAAGACGATCTACTGTCGGTGCGTATCCACTAGAGTTGATGGAGTAACCCAAAAAGTTGACTTGCTTTTTATTGAAAACGCATTTTCTGACGTTGATAGAAAGTGAGTTTTCTTGGAGACTTCGAAATACTTGGCGTAGATGGTCTTCATGCTGCCTATCATTTTCTGACCAGGATGTCATCGATATACACGAAGATGAAGTCTAGACCACGAAGGACTGTGTCAATGTACCTCTGGAAGGTTTGAGCTGCATTCTTCAAACCGAATAGCATGGCCACATACTCGTAGAGTCCCCATGGTGTGGTGATGGCTGTCTTCTTGATGTCTTCCTCTCGCATGAGCACTTGATAGTATGCCCTTTCTAGATCGAATGTGGTAAAGACGTGTGTAACGTTGTCGAAAAGGAAAAGTCTGAACTCCGTTGTATGGACGTTCGTTGTGTCGCCGTAGAGCACCACCCCTATTGCTGAAGGCGATTGGCGTTTTCTGCGACTTCGGCTCGAAACTGCAAGATTTTGTGCAGTGATTTGCGGATTTGCCATACCTCGGATGGTAGAAACAGATGCCATTGTGTGATGGTAAGCGGTGAGTGTGTTGGGATTGTGAGTTTGGTGACCTTCCACGGTGTGTTGCAAGATCTTTGTAAAAAAACTTCCGCTCCTTCAATAAATCACTGACTGTTTCTTCGAAGTGGTTAATTTTGGTGCACAGAGAAGTGATCTCCAACCGTAAAGAACTGAGTTCCAGTTCAGGTGTTACCGAATGCCTGGAAGACGTACTCAGTGGCATAATGTTGCTTTCGGTTGAGATTTTTGGCAAAATTCTGTCGGCCATGTTGCCCAGATGACTGAGGCTCAGATCATCCGTTATTGCGAGAAAAGGGTGCAGGCTGGATGGCAGCTTCTTGATCATGAGTTCATGCACTGCTGCGTCCGTCAGGTTTGTGAAGCAATTGAGTCAAATTTCTCGAAGCAGTTGGGATATAGTCATGGTTCCAAGTGGAATGCCTCTGAGGACGTGAAGCAGCTTCTCCTTTTCTGAAACACCAAATCTTTGCAGTATGATTCTTTTTCGGTGAGTGTACTTTTCTGTAGTGGTTAGGTCCAATGAAGAAAATTCGGCCTCTGCCAGAAGAAAGCACAGTTCCAGATTTTCTACATCGAACGACGGGACATATGGCCTTCTGCTGGATCGGAGAATCGCTGCAAATTAGTCTTCCATGGTGTTTTCTGCTTCTTGTCTGGTCGTGAGAAGGGAGTTGTGAGCAATGGCCTCTGCCTCCTGCTTAACTTTGAGTGGTGTGGAATGTGGTTTTTCACCCGTGTAGTCAGCTCTCTTGTCCTCTTCGGACATGAGTCAGCACAAGTATAATTTGATACGTATATATGAAACGCGAAGAAAATCGGCTGTGATTTCAATCACGTCGGGGTCACCAATTTGCAGGTCTTTTTGACAAAGAACGCACAATAAAACAAAGAAAATTTCCTTTACGTCAGTGTGACTTAAACGAACTGAACAAATTTACATTTTATTCAACGAAATAAAGTGAATTAATTAAAACATTTTAAAACACGAAACTTGGAACAAATAAGTTTAGATGAAACGAAGTGTTGATGTGATGGCTGCTGGCTGACGACGCGACTTCTTTTGTTCTTCTTAACATGTGACGACTCAAGCTTTAACAAAGAAGAAAAACCAACTGTTATGTCATGTGGCGTGACTGGCGAATTCAATTTTGCGAACTGAATGAGGCGGGAAAATGTTGTCGTTAAGTTGCAGGGTTGGCAAGATGGCGTGTAGTGTGATGTCAAACTGTAGTTTACCACACAATATCGTCATGAACACCTTCTTCATTTGATGTCGAAACAATTTCGTTATGTTCGTTTTCTTTTTGATCAATGACATATTCGCTGTGTTGGTTTTCTTCTTGATTAATGACATACCCGTCCCCGTGAAAATCTACTGGCTTTTCACCACTTTCGACACCAAGCACTGCTAATTTTGAAGTAGGCCTTCGAAGTACTCCACCACTTGTTCGAACATCTGCCACTCGAACTTGTCCATATTTTCCTGGGTAGATCGATAGAGTCAACAGAAGCAGGACCAACAGCAGCAGCCACCGCAGCAAAAACAAAAAACAGGTAAGGTGCCGCCAATTAATACCTTTAAGATGGACATTAAAGAAATTATAGATATATGTAGAGACGCCATAGGCAATAACTTTTTGATAAAGAGATTAGGTAATAATAGGCATGCTATCCACTGCTTTTCAGTCGATCAGCACAAAACAGTTAAAAATATCCTCCAAAAAACGGCCACTGAACACTACAGTTTCACGCCGAAAGAGGAAAAAATCCAAACGGTCTTCTTAAAGGGCCTTGACAGCTCCACTGATACGGTGGCGCTTTTAAACGAACTCCGTCGGGTAGCGACGAACGATCTCGAGTTCGTGGGGGTCAAGCCTTTCACGACTGTCAGAGCCAGACGGGAGCAACGGAAGTTACCGTTCTTCCTGGTTCAGCTGTCGCCCAAAAGCAAACTGGATAGTCTACGAAAAATTACCAACGTAGACTACCAGGTTGTAACCTGGGACAAATTAAAGAGACGCGGCGACATGCTTCAATGCATGCGCTGCCAAAGGTTCGGGCATGCCGCGGCGAACTGCGGTATGCAGTCTCGCTGCGTGAAATGCAGTGAGAACCACAATTTAGGTGAGTGTAAACTCGGACAGGAAAGGGTCGAAGATAAGACTCTACTTAAATGTGTGCTTTGCGGAGGCGAGGGGCACCCTGCTAGTTATCGGGGCTGTCCTAAGTTTCAGCAGATAAAGCAAACAAAAGCTCCGAAGGTGGTGGAGAGGCGACCTATTTTTGCTCCTGCACCGATAGCCGTTGTGCTCCAAATCTCTTACGCCCAAATGGCGGCAGGGAGGGCAACAACAACGGTACAGCCACAACCAAAGGTTGCCAAACAGGCCCCCGTGCCTACGGCACCTGCGGGACAGGCCGATATAATGACTGTGTTGCTGGCCATGCAGGCCCAGTTAACCAGCCTACAACAACAGCTCGGAAAGCAGGAGGAAAGACTAGACCGTGTCTATGCTTACCTTCCCAGCTTAGGGCAATTTAAACCATAATGGGCGCGCTGTACGAGAACCCTTTTAAAATCCTGGCTGTGAATGTAAATTCACTAATCAGGACCGAACGTAGAGCAAATTTGTTTCAATTGTTGCATGATCACAGTCCAGATGTCTTTTTGGCTAGCAAAACCAAGCTAAACCAGAAACACAAACTGACTCATAATAATTACAATATCGTAAGAAGGGACCGGCCCAACTCCACTCTTGGGGGCGGGGTCGCTATCTTTTTACGAAAAGGTATTGATCATAAGGTCATATATAATAGTGAAGTGCGAAGATTCGAGTTGCTAGAAGCTTGCATCATATGCATTCCTCTCCAACATGGGAAGCGAATGTATGTGATAGCAGTGTACGCACCAGAAGCACCTCAACCTGCAAACTTTATTGCAGAGCTCGAAAAACTTTTCGAGTGCCTTAGCCTGCACTCGGATGAAAATTACTTTATTATCGCTGGGGATTTCAATGCCAAACACGAAGATTGGGGAAATCAAATCAAAAATCCAAGGGGATACCATCTTTTTGATTGGATGGGTCTACACCATATTGAGTATAAAATCGATCTTCTTGCTACAGATAGACCATCGTTCCCAAGGAGCGGTGCTTTTCTAGATCTACTACTGTTAGACTCAAGAACGTAGAGATCGATGGATACCTGCTTCAAATGGATGGTGTCATAAAACAAACGATGGACAGAACAGTCCCACGATACAAAGAACATAACGCAACTGAAATGTACAAGAACGCGACAATAGACGCACTACATAGACAAAAAAGTGGCCTCCTGACAAGATTAAAACTCTTGTACAGGCGGTTTACTGACAGAAACGATCTGGAGATTAGGACACTGAAGTCTTCAATCAAAAATATCAACTCGCTCATTAAACAAAACTATCGATTGTCTATTAACTCTTACTGGGATAACAGAATTCGAGCCGTTAATTCTAGCGACCCGAGTATGTTTCCCGAGATTAATAAAATATTTAGAAAGAACACTCAAAATGATCTTCCGTGTCTTAAGCTCCAAAGAACGACAGACAACGAAAACATACTCCTGACCGCAAGAGTAGATCTGGGGGACGCCGTCTTGGACGACGACTTCTTTGTGATCGAAGATCCATTGGAGAAGGTTGAGACAGTGGGTTCTGCTTTTCAGCAAGTGTATAAGGTGAATGAGTCCATTCATCCAAATCACGACCTGGAGAACAGAGCTCTGCTGAATCACTTCTACCTGCGAAATAGCATCACGCAATGGCGATCTGAGAATCTTGGTTTTACCGGATTCAATGAAGACAATCTGGCAAACCGTCGCCGAGCGAAATGGGCCAAGTTCCCTGCTCATCTCAAAGGTCGAACTACAAATGATCTTCGCATCATTAAAGAAAAAGAAGTCAGCAGGAGTCGATGGTATACCCAATGTTGTACTACGACATCTCCCTGAGGAAGCAATAAACATATACACAACACTGTTCAACAACGCGCTGAATAATGCATATTATCCAGTGAGTTGGAAGACAGCAGTTGTACATCCTCTCCCCAAAAAGGGAAAGGACAATTCGAATCCGGCAAATCCCCGGTCGATAAGTCTTCTTCCGAGTATCAGTAAGGTATTCGAAAAGGTTATCAATAGAGCTCTGTCCAAGTGGGCCGAGGACAAAAATATAATTCCAGACACCCAGTTCGGCTTTAAGGCGGGACATGACACAATTCATGCCGCGTCTAAGTTAGTATCTGCTGTCCAATGGAACAATGCTAAAAATCAATGCACGGGTGCCTGTCTGGTTGATTTGGAGAAGGCTTTTGACACCGTATGGTTAGAAGGTCTGTATCTGAAGCTTACCAGATGGGGCATAAGTAAACCACTGTTATATATATTAAATATTGCCTATGGCCGACTACATATATCTATTTTTTTTTTAAGTTAGGAAGGGCAGTTGCGGCGGCACCAAAAAAAAAAAAAAAAAAAAAAAAAAAAAAAAAAAAAAAAAATATAAAAATTCAAAAAAGCTTGCTGTGGCTGTTCTAGTTTTATGTATTTTAGGTTTATTTAAAGTAATTTTAAGTTTATTTTAGTTTATTTTAAGTTAGTTTTAAGAAGTTTAAGTCAGTACTACCCGATAAGATAATCCAGTTTTTCTATTTCATTTTCTGAGTGAAAAATAAAACCCCAATATATTAGATAAATTCAAGTTATTTTTAGGCCGAAAGGCAATTAATTTAAGTTAAAGATTAATTTAGAGCGCCCGCATAGGGCCAGTAAGTTAATTAAGATGATTCTAGCATTTAAGTAGATATAAGTAAAAGAAAAAATAAAAATCAATTAAAAGTAAAAAAAAAGATCGAACAAATGATTCCTCTACGCCACCGACTTCGTGGAAGTTCTGTTTGGCAAATCAAAACTTATTCTCCTAGCTTCAGAGCTGTATCACGTTTGAAGTATTTCGTACGACGGGTCAGAGTTGGCAAATATTCTAGCATCTATCGTTTCCAGAAGCGATTCTTCAGCTGTAAGGCTATTTGATATTGCTTACGAAGGCTTACGCGTCGGTCTTCCACCGGATTCTGTGTGGAATTCGTTGTACCCAGTAAAAAGTGGTTCGGCGGGAGGGGTTCTTCTTCGTCGGATGATACTGGCAAGTGTATCAGTGGCCTGGACTTAGAACGTTTCCGGACGAGGTGCTTCTTCTTTTAGTGTTTGTCATAGAATTTTTTTGACAGATTGTATGAGTCGTTCCCAACAACCACGGGCATTGGGATTCGAAGGGCAGTTAAAAATCCATTTCGATGACATCTTGGCTTGTATAACGTCTGAATCAAATAGCTGGTGGTTCTTCTGCCACTCTCGGCTCGCACCCACAAAATTAGTACCGTTGTCACTTTGGATTCGAACCGGGGTTCCACCACGATTAATAAAATTCCTATGGCATACCAAACATGTTTCCGTGGACAAATCCGTTGCCATTTTGATGTGAATGGCACGTACCGTATGACATGTAAAAAGCTCTGCCCACCTCTTTACTAGACTTCGTC
Organism: Platycheirus rosarum; assembly: GCA_963971375.1. Taxonomy (NCBI): domain Eukaryota; kingdom Metazoa; phylum Arthropoda; class Insecta; order Diptera; family Syrphidae; genus Platycheirus; species Platycheirus rosarum. Next base: position 94,757,920 of record OZ020507.1, read on the forward strand.
TAATAGTCACCTCCATGGGCCAAAGTAATCAAGCTTGAGGTAGCTAAACGGCCTGATAAATGGAGTTACGCGATCACTAGGCAGTTGTCCCATTTGGGGGGCATTGGCTTAAAATTGTTGAACTTGCATAGTTGACAGTCAGTCTTAACTCTTTTTACCAAACTACAAAGACCTGGTACCCATAATCTGTGACGGATTTAACTAATTATTATAGTTTCCTGATTCTGATGATGAATGTCCTTGTGGTATTTTGATGCTATTAGATATGTAAGCTTATGGGTCAGCGGTAGTATTATTGGACATCTTGTGCATTTAGAAAAGCATATATCGGCATTTCTTCTTCCTCCGTTACGTAGTACTGATGCTTTATCTAGGAAAGGTGTAAGTTGATGTATTGAACTAGACTTACTAACTTGTACTCCCATTTTCAGTGATCTAATTTCGTCAGCATACGTTTGCTCCTGAACGCCTCGGCATAAAATTCGTTCAGCTATCAATAGCTCCTCTGCAGATAGTTTTCCAGTTGATGGTTGTTTCTTAAGCCACAAATGTTTAAGATTGGTGACATATCTCCAAATCCATCCAACAGTCCGCTTAAGACTAAGATAATCGGAAAATCGACTTCAATGATCTGTACCCCTTTTCTGATATGTAAGACTGGAATACTTGGGCGAAGCTCGTCCCCATCTTCTGCATTCATCTAATCTAGTTTCGTGATTGGAAGAAAGATGTTTTTGTTTTTCAAAAAACTTGGTCCCAGGATTCAACGAGAGTTTGGTTTGAATTTTGGTGGATAATTGGTTTTCGTGCCCTCGTCCGCTGAGTTTTGGGCCGTTGGTACCCAATACCAGTCTTCCTTTAGCGTTTAGTCCAAAATGAGCAACAAAAGGTTTATTGTTTCTCACTTCTGACTGGATCCATCTTGCAACTGTTGTAGAATCAGTCCACAAGAAACACCTATCGGGCACTACAGAATGACTTGCCAATATGGATTTCTTCAATCCAGACGAGGAATTGACAGGAGCGTTTTTGGAGCATATTTAGCCTTCCCCGCAACGAATGAGATTACAATGTTGTCTTCATCTACCAAACGCCAGTATGTCACAGCCGCGTACGCCACCACACTAAAATCCGCTAAAATATGCAACTTTAGTATCTTAGGCGAATATTTGCGAGGAATCCGTAGTCGTTCAATATTCTTCAATTCTTTATACCACTGTCTCTTTTTCAGGAATAAATGATCTGGTAGGCTTTCGCCCCATAGTGTCCCTTCTCTCCATAGGTCTTGTATAATTACCTTAAAATAAACTACGAAATTTTCCAAGAAACTAAAAAGATCGAACACTGACATCACGATGCTAAGAACTTCTCTCTTTGTTGGTTTGAATAAATGGACCCCTGAATCGATACGATGTCGTCGGATCTTGAACACAAGTTCATCACAGGAGGTGTCCCAGTACATACCCAAAATCTTCTCAGCTGTCAGTGTCGTTTCCTTGTTCAGGTGCAGATATTTTTCAGAGCCGCTTGTAACATTGTCGTTAAGTTCAAGTTCCACGTACTTTGAATGTGAGATGAAACCATGCATGTTTAATCCAGCCGCTCGGTGTATTTCCTTGACTTTTTGGCTCACATTAACAGCCTCGTCTTCATTCTGAAAGCTAGCCACGAAATCTTCTACATAATGCTGATCAATAATAAACTTTACAGCAGTGGTATCAGTTTCTTCAAACTCTAGGGCATTTTCATTCTTTACAGACTGAGCACTGCAGGGGGAACAAGATGCCCTGAAAATCATAGACTCTATGACGTGGGTCTCAACTGGGTTTGACGGGTCTCCATGTCTCCGGAGGAAGCGTTGAGCATTTTGATCCTCTTTGCGAATCAGTACTTGGCTTAACATCTCTTTAATATCTGAACAGACTGCCAGTGCTCCCTTTCGAAACTTAATAAAGACAACTGGCAATGGTTGATTTAAATTGGGTCCCTTTAGTAAGACAGCATTCAACGAAACTCCTTCAACAGTAGCAGCCGCATCAAACACAATGCGCAATTTGTGGGCTTTATGTGGATTTCTTACTCCAAAATGTGGTATATACCAAGTTCTTGATCCAGTTTGTTTGGATTCCTCTGGTTGCATTCTTCTCACATAGCCTTTCTCCATCGGTCTTCATTTTTCTCTCAATGCCTTCTAGTCGACGAAGGGCCATTGAGTAGCTACTTGGAAGAATAACTGAGTCAGTTATCCATAATAGTCCAGTCTCAAAACGATCTCGTTCTATACGTCGAGTAGTAGATTGCAATATGTTACGGGCTCGTAAGATGTCAGCTGATTCAACCAGGTTTTCCGGTGGTTTTGCTCCATATTCATCTATCTTAAAATAGTCTTCGATAAGATCATTTAAGGTCTGAAGATTGCTATGAGCTATACGCAATATTGTCTTTATTTGTGGCGATGTCCCTTGTCGGTCCATAGACAACCCAACCCATCTTGGTCTTGGCAGCGACTGGGTCTCTCTGTCGGCTGACTGTTTTTTGTGATACCCCTAAGTGACAATTATTGATACTGATATATTCTGGCAACACTGGTGTTATACTTTTAAAGCTCTACAAATTTGACAAGTCAGTGGTACATCATACGCCGACTGCGTGATAAGAGATATGATCGTCTACTACACCCCACATTATTCCGTCTGCATGGCTGCTACCCATTTGAGTCAACCCAAACTGCCGCTGAAATTTCAAAAGGAAATGTTGCTTCGTCAGCACCAACAACAGTTGATATTCACTCAACTCAGTGAGCAACAACAGTCAAGTAAGTCTAATGTAAATTATCTCGCTAGAAAATCTTGCCCTGGATGTATAATCCACCACAACCGAGACCAGTGCAAACATTTGAATTCAGTTTGCAATAATTGTCACCGGAGAGGGCACATCAGTACAGTTTGTTTGTCAACAAAAAATAATACATCAGGTTTTCGTAGTAAGTCACTACAACGCTGCAAAAATGCAGGCGTAGGTCATCGTAACATTCCGTTGCTATGCATGAACATGAGAATCGTTCAAATCTTAAAAGTCGCTCCAATCACACGAAAACAAAGCATTCAATTAATGAGATAAACGAAGATAGTTTATTTGATCAGGTTTCGTTAGCTCATTGGGAGGCTGGACAAAAAGGCCGAAAAATTTTTGTGTCGCTTCATGCTAATCAGCAACCAATGCTTTTTCAGTTTCAGTTAGACACTGGAGCAACATGTTCAGTCGTAGGCCTCGAAGGATATCAGGCACTTGGTAATCCCCCTTGTGAACCTACTAGTCGTTCATTAAAGGTCCATCTGTGAGAAGTACAAAGCTGTTTTTAATCGAGAGCTAGGTTGCAGTAAATTATTTGTGGCTCATTTGACTTTAAAATCGAATAGTCAACCTAAGTATTTAAAGCATCGTCCCGTACCTTTTGGTTTAAAAGAGGCCATCCGAGCTGAGATAACACGTTTGCAAGAGTTAGGCATCCTTCGTCCTGTCGAAACTAGTCAATGGGCAGCACCCATTGTAGTAGTGAAGAAAGCTAATGCCAGCTTACGTATTTGTGGGGATTTTCGCATAACAATAAACCCACAGTTAGAGATCCATCGTTATCCTTTTCCCAGAATACAGGAACTTTTCCACAAACTTCAAGGTGGTCATACTTCACAAAAGTTGATTTGTCTGACGCCTACCTCCAAATTCCTTTAGACGAAGAGTCAAGAAAACCTTGCGTTATTAGCACAGAATTTGGTATTTTTGAATACCAACGCTTACCTTTAGAACGTCAAGTTCCACTGGAATTTTCCAAAGGTACATCGAGCAATTAACCTCTGACATAGATTTTTGCACATCTTATTTAGACGATATCATTGTTTCTGGTCGAACTGATACTGAGCATTTGCATAACCTTACAACTCTAAAACTGAAATTAATTATTTAGGACATATCATCGATGCATCAGGGATACGCCCATCGGAGGCACGGGTAGCAGCGATTCGTAATTTACCTGAACCAAGGAATTTAAAAGATTTAGAGTTGTTTATCGGAAAACTGAATTATTATAATCAGTTTATCAAAAATTTTGCTCAAGTAGCCGCTCCACTTAACAAACTACGTGCGTTAGATCAGCCTTTTATTTGGGGAGAAGATCAAAGAAGGGCTTTCAATCAATTCAAAAACGACATATTGAATGTAACACAATTGGTAAATTTTCGTGATGATTATCCAATCACATTAGCCACGGACGTGTATCCAGACAAAACGGAAAGACCGATTGCGTTTGCATCGAAAACGCTTGACGATTCACACACAAAATACAGCCAGATTGAGAAGGAGGCTCTTTCCATCATTTATGGAGTTAAGAAATTCCATCAATACCTTTTTGGACGTCAATTTGAATTGGTTACTGATCACCAACCATTGGTCACAATTTTGAATCCATCCAAAAAACTGCCATACATGACGATTCAGCGTCTCCAACGATGAGCACTCATTCTGATGGGATACACATATAGCATACAAAACAGCACGGGAATGCAGATGGCTTCTCGCGTCTGCCAGCAGGATCGGATGAAACATTTGACCGTGCTAAAGAATCTTGTCACCATGTGGATGAAATGAGCTCCTAATTGACGATTTTCCTGTAGATTCCCATACGAAAGCCAAGGCTACAACTAGCGACCGTGAGCTTACAAAAGTCATTCATTATATTCAAAGGGGATGGCCAAACGAAAAGCTAAAATCAAATAATTCCTTATTACCCTATTTTCGTAGAAGATTTTCTTTTGAAATACAAAATAATGTACTTCTTTTCCACAGTGGAAGTCCAAGAGTAGTTGTACCCAAACAACTACAACCAAAAGTGTTGGCGCTTCTACATCAAGGACACTGGGGACTTACCTCCATGAAGCAGATATCTCGTAGGTATTGCTGGTGGCCCAGCATTGATCATGACATCACCAAGACTGTATCCAGGTGCGTTGCGTGTCAAAGCAATGCAAGCAGCTCACCACGAAAGTACACCAGTTGGCCGACAACTGAAGGAGTGTGGGAACGTATACACATTGACTTCGCTGGCCCATTTCAGAATCAGATGTGGTTAATTGTTGTTGACTCCAAGTCAAAGTTTCCATTTGTTATTCGGATGGCATCTACCACATCGGAAGCAACTATTATAGCGTTAAGATCAATTTTCGCTTTAGAAGGACTTCCAAGACGTTAGTGTCTGATAATGGCACCGAGTTCACTTCAAATGGGTTCCAGGAATTTTGCCGAAGCCAGACTATCAAGCACATAACATCAGCACCTTTCAACCCCGAATCCAATGTAGCTGCTGAAAGGATGGTGCGGACATTTAAGACCGCTCTTCGGAAAATTTTGCTGGATGCACCTAAATGGGAAGAAGCACTTCTGGTTTTCCGTCCACATATCGCTGTACACCAAATTTTTTTTTTTTTTTTTTTTTTATAATTAACGCGCGCACAAGGGACTATTTGTTTCCCTTTTAATGTAACACACTGCGCGGGCATTAGGAAGATAGGGAGGGGAGAGATAGGAGGTGTCGATTAACATTGGTTTTGAATGTTTGCAAATTGAAATGGCAAGGGAAAATCTCGCCGGGTAAACCATTCCAAAGTCGTGTTGTAGGGCTAAAAAAAGAATCCCTATATTTCACGGTACGTCCGAAATTGGGCTCAAGGGTGAACTGATGGGCATTCCTAGCAAGGCGAGTATTACGGACGAAACTTTTAAGGGGAGGAATGCAGCTGGCTACCTCGAGTGAACATTTTTTTATAAAAGAAACGATAAAATAAGGAAAGACATGAAACATTGCGTCGGTGTTCGAGAGGGGCAATTGTTTCAGCGGCAGTTCTATTTCCTATCAATCTTAACGCTCGATTTTGTATTCTATCAAGCAGGTGAAGCGATGTTTGTGAAGCACCTGCCCACAGGTGGGAGTTATACTCGAGTTTAGCGCGTATAAACGCTTTATAAATTGTAGCCAGATCAGATGGGGAAAAATACTTCTTACACCGATACAGAAAACCTAAGCACTTAGCAGCATTCTTAGCGATTTCAAATATATGGTCGTTCCAACGGAGGTCGTCGTTGACACACATACCGAGTACTGAGAGCTTTTCGGTTTCTTCGATGTAAGTGCCATTCATGGACAATGGCGTTAGGGGTATGTTAAGCTTTAACGACAGAAGACAGCATTGAGTTTTCGAAGCATTAAACTCCACACGATTCCTATTACCCCATTTGACAATGCTGTATAAATCGGAGTTTAATGAGCTTGACATACGGCACCGTTGCAATTGTACGTCCGAAGGCGAATGACGTGAATTATCGAACGAATATGAAAAGCTGAGGGTAGAGTCGTCAGCAAAACAGTTAAGTGGATTAGAAGTAACAGACAGAAGATCATTTATAAAAATGAGGAAAAGAGTCGGAGATAGAACAGAGCCCTGGGGCACACCAGCATTTATTTTATGGGAATCAGACTTGAATCCGTCCAATACAACTTGTATTGAACGGTCCAGAAGATAGCTTCTAATCCAACCAACAAGAGTATTATCGATCCCAAAAGCACGCATTTTCGATAAGAAAGCTTCATGCCAAACTCTATCAAATGCCTTGGAGATATCAAGAGCAATAATCTTACTTTCACCAAAGCGATGTAAAGATTTGTTCCACTGTTCGGTGAGATATGCCATCAGATCACCAGTAGAACGGTTGCTGCGGAAGCCATACTGACGGTCATGGAGAAGCTTACGATCTTCGATCTTTCCATGACCTTAGAAAGAAGGGATGTCAGTGCTATGGGTCGGTAGGAGGAGGGGGAGGATGGGTCACCTTTCTTAGAGACAGGCTGGACAAATGCTGTTTTCCATCTTCTAGGAAAGATTCCAGAAGAGTAGGAGCGATGGAAAAGCTTACGCAGTGGCTTTGCCAGTATGGAAGAACACCTCTTCAGAAGAATCGGGGGTTTTACCATCCGGGCCAGCGGATTTGTGTATATCGAGATCTTTGAGAACTCTTGCTACTGTACGAGTGCGGAAAAAAATCTGTCCCATGGAAAAATTTACATTCTCAAGTACAGGAGGGGCAACGTTGCTATGCGGTAGCGTGGAGCTGGCAGCGAAATGGGCGGCGAGAAAGTTTGACTTCTCTGAAGAGTAAACAATTGGTTTGTTACTGTCGATGAGCGTTGGAACCGAAGATGTTGAGGAGTTTTTAATATTTTTTATAAATGACCAAAAATTTTTACTGCCTTTGGGACACTGCAGAATTTTTTGCCGTAATTTTTGGTCACGCAAAAATTTGGTTCTTTCTATAACGGAGTTGCATGAGTTCCTTGCTTGTTTGTGCTTTTTCCGATTTTCCTCTGTAGGGTTGGCTTTGTAAGAACGGAAACTTACTTCTTTGAGCCTGATAGCTTCTTTACACTCAGAATTAAACCAAGACTTTCTTTAGGTTTGATGCTTTTTACTCTGTTAGGAATAAAAGCACGCATCCCTAGAAGAATCACATTTGTGATCATTTCAGCGCTGGCATCAATGTCCCTATCGAGGAAGCATAGTGACCAGTTAAAGTTTCGGAAAAAAATATTCAGGCCGTCCCAGTTGGCTTTCTCGTATTGCCAAACGGTCCTGGTGGGAAGTTTTTCTTTAACTGGATGGGTGGAGGATGAGAAATTAGCTGAAATGACACAATGGTCTGAAGTGCCAAATGGAGAAGTTACACTAATGGTATATTTATCAGGGTGAGAAGTAAGAAACAAGTCAAGAGTATGAGCGTTTTGCCCAGCAACATCCGGTATACGCGTTGGCACATCGATCAGTTGGGTAAGGTGATGTAACCCGGCAAAGAGCTCGACATACCTTCCTTCGGGTGTTGTCTGACCAGAATAGCGGAGCCAATTGGAATTGTGTACATAGAAATCGCCCGTAATAACGATTTCAGTGCGAGGACAAAGGGAAACAATTTTCGAGATGGAATCAGACAGCGCATCAAACTCGTTACAAGTGGAGTTGCTGTCGAGATTTGGACTCCTGTAAATAAAACAATAATGAATGACATGCTTGCGGACAGTGAATTTGAGCCACAAGAAGTTAAAGTCCGTGTTGGAACATTGCCCATATTGGGGAAGGCTCTGGCAAGCAATATCATTCCTAACATAGACCACGAGACCATGATGGGAAAAGAGTAATGGCACCAAGCTATACCCATGTAGAGCAAACTCTGATAAATCAGTATTTACTCCAACCTGGGTTTCACTTAATGCCAAAACAGCTGGCCTGTATTGAACAATGTAGACGTACAGGTGAAAGAAATTCTTTCTTATACCACGAACATTGGAATACACGACACAAAAATCACTTACCATTTCAAAATACTTAGATACAAAACACAATTCTGACTAAGTCGAACCATGCAGTGAAAATCCAAATTAATCTCTGTAATAAACAAACTGTCTTAGGTGTTATGCCCATAAGACAGCTTGCATACAAAAAATCAATTTAAATATTCAGCACAATAGGTCAAACCAGATGCCCTTATCCATTTACCGCAAGCATACGATACCTACAGTAGATAAGAAAGAGGCAGTTAAGCTAAGCACAAACGGTTGGGACAGATAAGAGAATAATTCAATTTGTTATGCAAGTGTGTATTATTTTATTTTTTTTCTTCCACAGCGCGAATGGGCATCTTATCGTCTTCCAACGACACGAGTGGATATTATTATTTTCTTTACAGCACACGCGAGGGGTTTTTGCCAATTTCTCAAACGAGTGTGTAATATTATTTTTTTATCACTCGCGATAACAATGCGCAATAATTTTTTTTTTTGACTTTTGTGTAATTATTTATGCGCGCACCTCGACCTGACGTCCGTCTCCTATGAGCTTAAGATCGACACTGATTGTGTCGTGATGATTTTGGAACTTCATCAGCTGAAAAATTCTATGGAAGAGAACATCGCACGATTCTTTCCGCGATGCTACCAGAAGCAAATAAAGCAACTACAAACAAAAGAACTATAAAATTAAAAACTAAATTCAAAATCGGTCAACCAGTTTTTATACGCCAATATCAACGTAAAAATAAATGGATTGCTGCAGTCGTAGAAAAAACCTAGGCAGAAGAATGTAGTATGTCCGAAGTAGCACAGGAACATTCCGACGCCACCAGAATCAGATGAAACGTAGGTCTTCAACTGAAATTAAGAATGTTCATATTTTTACGACATGTTTGAACTCAAAACACACGCCCAACGCAGATTTTGGTCAAGCAGCATCAAACGTTGATAGAAAAGATTCGAACGACCCTGACATCATGGTGCAGCCGGATCCGTCTCCAGTTAACATCGATCTTGATTCTTCCTCACAAGCAACATTGAATGTAGATCCAATGACTCTTTCTAGAAGCACTGCAATAGATACGAATTCATCGGATTCTACACCAGAGCTTATATGGTCCGAGCGGCCACGAAAAAAGGTCGTATTTTATCTTTATTAAGTGGGAGGAAGCTGATATATTCGTGCAACACTGGTGTTATACTTTTAAAGCTCTACAAACTTGGCAAACCTGACTTGTCAAATTGACACCTGTTGTCAAGATCATACCACCTTTCTTTTTTCCCGCCTAACATCCATTCTAATTCCCGCCTCAAAAGCAATAAAGACGAGCTCTTCAAATTTTCCACTTTTTACCTAATTTAACAATAAAATTAAGATAATAATAAATCTCAGTTGTTTTTAATTCGCGACAAAACACAACAGATACCAATCGGCACTCTTGGTTTTGCTCCGACATAATCATAAACTGGTAAGTTACGTAGGTATTTTAACTTGTCTTGCAAAACTTTATGTTGTAGAGTTTGATTCGGCAAAGGTAGTTTCTTTAATGTCCGAGCATGTCGCAAGTTATATTTACGATCTTTGTTCCACGCACTAATCTTTACATCGACCAAGTAAGATCTTTCATTTTTGATTTGATCTCCAATCCAATGAAGTGTCAAAGAATCTTCAGTACCAATGGCTCCCAATTCTTTTGCCAAGTCTTCTTCTAATAGGGTGACAGACGATCCCTCGTCCAACAAAGCATATGTTTCGACTTCACCAATTGGACCATGGAGTTTTATTGGCACAATCCTAAAAAGGTTGATGGATTCATTGGACTTGCAGCAACTAACAAACTTCTTTGTCTGTTCTCTTGATTTTCCAGAAGACGTTGGTTTTTCTTCTATCACCGACCTGTCCTCAACTCTTGGTCCATTAACATTCGTCTCGTCATGTTGAAGCCGATGATGCAGACGTTGGCAGTTGTTTAATCCACACTTCCTCCTGCTTCGACATGCTCGTCGAAGTACCTCTCCTCCAAACTTTGCCCAAAGTCCGTCCGATGTCGGAAAGCGAAATCGATCGGCAAAAACATGTACGAGCTGTAAAACCTAAACGGCAAAAATATAGGTATTTTTCATGCAAAAGACTTGAAGCAATAGATATATGTGGTAAAATTTCTAGTACCTGAGTTTCATTTAGAAACTGAAAAATGTTCCGTAAAAATACTCCCATGACAAAATAAATAACGAATTTCAGCATTAAAACTTAATGTGCAATATTTGTATATGAATAGTGCAATATAACACGAGAAAATAGATAACCAATTCAAAATCCTCATGACCAATGGGCAAAATAACATTAAGCGTAATATCATAAGTATTTATAATAATGCAATATCAATAAGATAGTGATTACCCAAATAATAATGACCTGACAAGAAAATTAACTCTCTGATATGACCTATGAAGCTACATACCTGTGAACCTAAGTTTGTATAAATAATTCACACGTTGCGAATTATTATTTTATTCTTGTTTTTTTTATATATAGATACTTGCCTACATCATCGTACACCCGTAAGATACAGCCCGTATGTACACCACAAGACAAACTTCTCTGGTAGTCCAAAAGTTGTGAAAGATCACGAGAATATACACATTTACTCAACTCATATATACGATTGATCATCAAAAAAATTAAGTTTCGTTACGATAAAAACAACCCTACTTCACGACCAACATGAAGAGTATTACAAGGTATGTGTGTGTGCAGGAGTGGTGCAACTATTTGTATTTGTATGTTTGCAACATATATTAGATACTTCCGTATCGTTTTCAATGCATTGGCATTCTGGAAAGCAATCATTAAGAAAAGTAAAAGTATAGGTATCTAAATTCAAATTAGAAACTGGTCTCTGAAGAACAGAAGGGTTGGTAGCCACCCCTCTTGCACACACCTATTCGCATTGGGTATGTATAGGTTACCATAAACATTTAAAATTACAACTTAAAAGAAAAAAACAAAAATTGTTGCACTTACCCCGTACATCCAAGTGAGACTAGCAAATTCCTATACAGCAGAATGCAGACTACCTGTGTAAATTTGCGTCTAGACATTAGTAGTATTAGATACCACGAAGATGTCTAGTGTTTAGGTACGTTCAGATGTGTGGAAAAGCTCGGACACATTTCGGAATCAGCTGGGAAAATGAAAAAGGAAATTATATCAAAATAGGTAGAAAATTTGTTTCGCTTTTGTGTTTAATTGGCGCAAAAAAAAGAGGCGCTATAGAAATTGAATCCTTATCTGGTTAAATTCAACGCCCTTGCCTAAAGATAGCGGGAAGTTCGGGGAGCGGTTAGCTTCAAAATTTCTTCTTTTTTTTATATAATCTGCACGCACTCAAAGGGTTGTTACTACCCTTATCATGTATTAACACAGTGCGAGCGTTTAGGAAAATTGGATAGAAGATGAAAGGAGGTACCGATGCACATTGGTTTTGAACGTTTGTAAATCGTAATGGAAGGCAAAAATCGAGCCGGGTAAAGCATTCCACATTCGTGTAGTGCGGCTATAGAATGAGTCTTTATACTTAACAGTGCGTCCGTAATTAGGCTCAAGGGTAAATTTATGAGCATTCCTAGCGGTACAAGTACGGAACGGGGAAACATTTTAAGGGGAGGAATGCAACTGGCTATTTCGCTGGGGCATTGTTTTTAGAAGAAGCGATATAATAAAGAGAGACAGGAAACATTTCGACGATGTTCTAGTGAATCAAATTTTTCTGTTATATCCTTATTCCCTATCGTTTTCAATGCATTTTATGGATTCTATCTAGTAAACGGAAGTGAGTAACAGGGGAACCTGCCCAGATACGAGAATTGTACTCAAGCTTCGGGCGATCGTACGCCTTATAAAAAGTAGCCAGATCTAACGGGGAGAAGTATTTTTTGCATCGTCTAAGAAAACCTAAACGTTTCGCAGCATTTTTGGCGATGTCATATATGTGTTCATTCCACAGAAGGTGGTTTGTGATACACATACCTAGAACGCAAAGCTGTTCAGATTCCTCGATGCAAGTACCACTCATGTATAGTGGCATGGGGGTAGGCTATGATTTAACGACAGCAGGCAGCATTGAGTTTTTGAAGCATTAAATTCCACTCAATTAATATTTCCCCATTTAACAATGCTAGCCAGATCAGAACTTAATGAACTAATCATACGTTGCCGTTGCAGTTTCACACCCGAAGAACAGGGAAGTGAATGTGGAAACGAGTATGAGAAGCTGAGGGTACTGTCATTAGCAAAACATTTTAATGGATTAGAAGTCTTAGACAAGAGATCATGGATAAAAATAAGGAAGAGTGTCGGAGACAGAATGAAGCCTTGGGGCACACCAGCATTTATTTTGTGACTATCAGACAGGAAGCCATCCAAAACAACGCGAATTGAACGTTCCAATAGGTAATTTCTAATCCATCGAATGAGACTTTTATCGATTCCAAATGCGCGCATTTTCGATAAAAGAGCTTGATGCAAAATCCTATCAAATGTTTTTGAAATATCAAGTGGAATTATCTTACTTTCTCCAAAACGGGGTAAAGATTGATTCCACTGTTCGGTGAGATATACCATCATATCACCAGTGGACCTATTGCTACGAAAACCGTATTGCCGCTCATTTAAAAGTTTCCGTGTCTCAAGATATTTCTTAATTTGATAGCTTATCAGCGTTTCCATGACCTTGGAAAGAAGGGATGTAAGTGCAATTGGTCGGTAGTTAAAGGGAGATGAAGATACGCCTTTTTTAGATATGGGCTGAACAAATGCAGTTTTCCATCCTCTTGGATGGAGGCTTGTTTAATACGACGAAAAGCTTACACAGTGGTTTTGCCAGCGTGGAAGCATACCTCTTCAGAACTATAGGCTAAGAACTATTACAACTGAACGAGCGCGAAAAAAAATTTGTCCCATAAAACCATTTGCGTTATCAAGAACAGGAGAAGCCATATCACACCGAGGCAACGTTGAATTAGCTGCAAACAATGTTGCAAATAAATCAGCTTTCGCTTGGTCAGCTCACAGAATTGTCATTATGGACAAGCGTCGGAACCGAAGACGAAGTGGAGTTATGTATGTTTTTTACGAAGGACCAAAAATTTGTACTTCCTTTAGGACATGTTAATATTTTTTGCCTTAACTTTTGTTCGCGTAAAAATTTTGTTCTTTGAATAAGAGCATTGCAGGTCTTTCTGGCTTGTTCAAACTTCTTCCGATTTTCCTCAGAAGGGTTGGCTTTAAAATATCGGAGACTTACTTCTCTCATCCTGATAGCCTCTTTACAGTTTGAGTCAAACCAAGAATTTACTTTTGGTTTGATAGTTTTTAGCCTATTGGGAATAAATTTTCTCATATCAAGTAGAATAATATTTGTAATCATATCGGCACTACAATCTACGTCACTACCGAGGAAGCATAGTGACTAATTACAGTTATTAAAGAAATTGTTTAAACCTTTCAAGTTGGCTTTCTCGTAACGCCATACGGTTCTTTTTGGGATGATTTCTTTAACCTTTAAGATGGAGCACGAGAAATTTGCCGATATGATACAGTGGTCCGACGTTCCTAGAGGCGATAGTACATTGATGGTATACTTATCAGGATGAGATGTAATAAACAAGTCCAAGGTGTATGCGGAGTGACCTGCAATGTCAGGTATTCTTGTTCGCTTGTCAACAAGCTGCGTCAATTTGTTAAGATATGCGAAGATCTCGGTAAACCTTCCTTCGGGTGTGGTCTGGCCAGAATATCGAAGCCACATAGAATTATAAACATTGAAATCACCCGTAATAACGATTTCAGTGTGAGGGTATTTAGATACAATTCTTTGGATGGTTCCAGATAGCGCATCGAGCTCTTCAGAGGTTGAATTACTGTCCAGATTCGGACTACTATATATAAAACATGTGTGAATGATGTACTACTGGAGGTTGAATTTAAACCACATGAAATTAGAGTCTGTGTTTACACATTGACCATATTGTGGAAGAAGCTGGTAAGCAACATCATTCCTAACGTAAACGGCTAAACCGTGGTAGGGAAAGAATAATGGCACTAAGCTGTAACCATGTAGGATGAATTCCAAAGGATCAGAATTTCCACTTATTTGGGTTTTACTCAGTGCCAAAACAGATGGCCTGTATTTCGCAGTGTGGTCGTATGTTGCATAGAAATTCTTTCTAAGCCCCCGGATGTTGCTGTAATCGACGCCAAAACTTTCACCATTGAGAAAAACAAACATAAATTAAAACCAAATCATACGAATATTCTGAATTCAATATTGAAAATAAACCGCTTATGAGCTTTACAACAACACAACACAGTGACTAGGACTTCATGGAATGTGTATTGATCCGCCCCTGAAAGATTAGAACAATAGAAAATTATACATATGATATTATCTAACTTAAACACTGTATATAATGAAAAAAAACAAGTTCTCCTAATAATTTTTTTTTTATAATTGGCCCGCGCAAAAGAGTCTGGCAAGGCATTCCACATTCGCGTGGTACGGCTAAAGAAAGAATCTCTGTATTTAACTGTACGTCCGAAGTTGCGCTCTAGGGTAAATTTATGGTCATTCCTAGCGGCGCGAGTATTACGGTTGAAATGTTTCAGGGGAGGAATGCAGCTGGCTATTTCGCTAGAGCATTGATTGTAAACATAATGGTAACACATGCACATGTGTTTAAGCATATCAACTTTGTGAGAAGATTGGGATGGGGGAACAAAGGAATTTACCGCTCGCTGTGATGGCTTTAAATTGATGCTTGTGTGCTAGATTAGTTAAAGATTTTTTTTGTCTTTTTTTTGGGCTTTTTATTTTGGCACAAAAACACTTGCACTGGCACTGATGATTAAATTGCGCAAAAAAGGGTTTTTTTATATAATTTCAAACATTTTCTTATTTTTTTTTTTATTTTTTTTTTATTTTTGAGGGAACAACAATTAAAACTTTAGCAGGTTGGTTGGCGACGGGGATTTTGCGAAATAAGACACATGATACACCAACAGCTAGTGCGTTGCCGATGGAAAGCAGATCCGAACTTTTTTTCTTCTATTTTTTGTGTCCTAGTTTTAAGTTTTCTTTTTCGATTTATATTTTAAAATGATTTCTTTGGTAATTTAAGTTTTTTATTTAATATCATCCACATTGAATATTTGAATTAAGTTTTCGATTAGTTGTAGTTTTAAATTTATTTTCTTTGTGTTAATTTAAAGATATCTTAATTGTTTCATATTAAGTTTGTTTTTATAGTTTTTATATATGTAACATATTTTTTTTAAGTTTTATCCTAAAACCATAGTGGAGAGTCCGAAAATCTAACACCACACACTCATGGTCGATGGGGTACTGGCATTTCTGCCAACAACTACAGGAGTAGTGGTAGGTTTTGTTGGTAGGTGGTATAAATGTTTAATGTGGTGGGGGTTTATTTTAGTTTTGTATTTTGGCACGATTAATGTTTTGTTGTCTTTTTCTGGACAAGATCCTCCCCTAGTCCGTCGAGCTGAACCGTGCCTCGCAAGCGTGCCAGGTCCCAATGTCAGATGTCCCTACTTTTCCCTTGTTCAGGTTTCCCTTTTCCTCCTTAGGTTTGCTTGGTTTCTACTTAGGTCAATCCTCTCCAGCTTTGTTTTTTTTTTATTATAAACATTGTGAAGATTTTCTTTTTTTTTAATCTATTTGATCCATGATTCTACCATCCATTTTCAGCTTCCTTTTCCTTCCTTTAACTGTTCCCTTTCTTTAGCTTACGTCTTTGTTTTAATTTCCCCTTATACCACTTGCCAAGCAACCATAAACCTGTACGGTTTCCGTTCCTAACCGCCATCTTGCAGGTTTCCTGTCCGTCCCTTGAATTCAAAATTCAAATTTCTTCTCCTTTCAATCCGGTATCCTACCCATCCGGTCCTTACCTATAATTTCCTTTCCTAGCCAAATCCTTATGTATCCCTTTTCTGTCATCCCATTACATATCCTTCCATTTTCTATTCAATCCACTTCCTTTTCCAACCCTAAATCAAATCATCTTACAACATAGTCTTAGATTACCTTCTTGACCTTTTTTCTTCTAACAACAATGTTTTACTTCTAGGAGACTTCAAACTTTTTCATTTTAAATGGGTTCCTTCTGAAGATGGATGTCGTCAAAAAGCTTCTCTAACCTCCTCACAAAAAGAACCTATTTACTTTCATGACATTAGTTTAATTGATTTACATCAAGTAAGCTGTATATCGATAAAGTTCTTCATCTGACGCAATTGGTAGCGTAGTTCTTGAATCTAGTTCAGGCATTATTAAAAAATAAACAAATAAATATATTGGCGCGACAGCCCCTTAAGGAGCCAAGGCCTAGTGACTTATATTCTCAACCTTTCCCGTGTGTTTGTTGTTAATCTGCAAGTATGGATTACTAATATAGATAATTATCATCCACCCCTGGATATCTTTCTTTGACTTGAATAGTCATCTTTTTAGAAATTGTAACCCACATAGCTGTTAATATATCTTTGATTTCAAGAAAGCCAACTTTCAGTGGCTTTCAGCAAGCTAAGGTTGCGCTGGTATTAATAGTATATCAAACGCTATTAATATTAGCGACGCAGTTGCTGAATTTTATACGATTTTAGGTAATTGCATACAAAATACTATCAAAACTAAAACATGCAAAAACTTGAATTTTTGCCATCCTTGGTACACGCAAGAACTTAAATCATTGCGTAACTGGATGAATTATGCTTGGAAGACTTATATTTAAAACATTGTTTCCATTTAATTACAACCTCTAAATTTCATTGTTTGAAAAATGACTGTAACTCTCATTTTTTAATTAATTATTTCAAATGGTTTGCTCTTTTGATAGGTACACAGACAATTCGAATACGGCTCTCCCTTTTTACCTGTTATGGTACCTGCGGTAATCTATACCATGCCAAATGCGTTGGCTAAACTAATGCATTCATGGAAAAGATATCTAAAATTTCGTTTTGTTACTGTGCCAAGTATAGACAAATTTCAATCTTGCAAGTAGTAAAGTATCCACTTAAAAGCAGATATTTAAAAAATCTCAAAAGGATTTGAAGAGCTTCATAACAATTTCACTGTAGCTATAGCGAATTTTTCAGAAATAATTTTTCCCAACATTTCTGCTCATGTCTTTATGTCTACTGATGACCTGGTTTTGGCAACTCAGCCTCTTTCAACAGTCAAGCCCATTTCTTCCAATTTACTAAATGAAACCAAAGATGAAAAAAGGAAAAAAAATGTAGCAACAGATGTGAACAATACAAGCCCTCCCCCGTTCAAACATAAGAATCAATCCCACGGAAAGATAGTTAAATATCCTCAGCAGTTCTTATCCCTCCTTCTGTTGGTGATGAAAATACATTGATCAGTTTAAATGTACAATCATTGGACAATGATGGTATTGTATCTTATACCATTATTACTTCAAGGTGTGTTGAAGTGGTAGCCAAGTCTAAATCTATCTTTATGTCGCAATTTTGCTGGAACTTGTTGCGAATCATGTAGTTTCTCATTTATTCTCAAACAAAAAGATTCCCAATTGCTCCAGCATTAAATTTAAAAAAAATAAATAGAGACAATAGTTTTGTTTATTCTTCCAAGATAATAGTTCAACCTTCACAATTTAAACTTGTTTTGTGATAGTAGCAATTGCCAATTGCAGGAAAAAAAATCAATCTAACTGCTCACCAAAGGCCTCACAGACAGCTGAAAAAATGTAAGAGGGCTTCGCAGTAAAACGACATACATTTTTTCTAAGTCTCAAATTTTCCCGCATGACATTTTGTTTTAACAGAAACCTGGCTATATTCAAGTTTTCGGGCACGGAACTTTTTAATTAAGTGTTCTTAGTATACACAAAAGATTGTCATATTGATAGAAATAATGAAGTTAGTCTTAGATTACGTTCTTGAACAAATTAATAACTGTATAAAGAAACTACAGTGAGTGCAAAAAAGGAGCCACATTATTATTTCATAATTCATTATATATATATATATGAATATTCCCAGTTTCATCATTTGCTGAAACAATGTTTTGGCGATCGCAAGAGCTCATGGACTGAGTCGTCTAGCTCGAGCAGAAGGTAGTGTACCATTTGTTTCAATCTGGTAAACAACCGAATGTTTTACTGGAAGGGAATAATCTGGAGGTGCCTTGAATGATGGAAACTCCTCAAGAATTTTTCCAAATGTACTTTGAATGGTGTAGAGAACTGAAGAAGAATTTGAATTCAAATAAATAATGTTATCTATGAGTTTCTTGGTTCGTAGATCTACGGTCAAGTTAAACTTATAGGGAGCGAGAAAGATTCTGAACACTAGATGCCGCAGTCGAGGTGAAACTAATTAGTTTTTTGTGTCGTTAGAAACAGTACTAGCGCTTCGAAAATTGCATGGAGGCAGGCGGCGATTGATTCTGGGCACTGTTATTCGGTTCTGTTTCAGGCATATTCGTTTTTAAATCGAGTTCATTCATAAAATACGAAATGGGCAAAAATAGAAAACAGATAGGAAAGAACAAAATTTTATGGTCCAAAATTCTTTGCCTTTACACAACAAAAAAATTTTAAATTCAGCGGATCAAATTATAATTGTTTCGTTTTTGAATTTAAGTTCCTTGTTTTTTTTTATTTATTTATTCGTTTATTTGATATTTGTAACTTATCTCAAAAAAATTTAAATAAAATTTACTTCATTTTGATTCATAATATACCTAATAAATAATTAAATAATATGGGAATAATATTTGAATTTAATAATAATAATTTAATTTTTGTTCTTCGATATTAACTTATGTACATGATAAATATATCTTATAATTATGGAATAAGTAGTAGTAATAAGTAAGTAGTAAAAGTAGTAATTAAGATTTAATTTAATTTTTCTTTCATTTTAATTATTATATTTTTTTTATATGATAGGTAATGAATTATGAAATAATAATGTGGCTCCTTTTTTGCACTCACTGTAGTTTCTTTATACAGTTATTAATTTGTTCAAGAACGTAATCTAAGACTAACTTCATTATTTCTATCAATATGACAATCTTTTGTATATACTAAGAACACTTAATTAAAAAGTTCCGTGTCCGAAAACTTGAATATAGCCAGGTTTCTGTTAAAACAAAATGTCATGCGGGAAAATTTGAGACTTGAAAAAATGTATGTCGTTTTACTGCGAAGCCCTCTTACATTTTTTCAGCTGTCTGTGAGGCCTTTGGTGAGCAGTTAGATTGATTTTTTTTCCTGCAATTGGCAATTGCTACTATCACAAAACAATTTAAATTGTGAAGGTTGAACTATTATCTTGGAAGAAGAAACCAAACTATTGTCTCTATTTATTTTTTTTTAATTTAATGCTGGAGCAATTGGGAATCTTTTGTTTGACAGCTGAAAAAATGTAAGAGGGCTTCGCAGTAAAACGACATACATTTTTTCTAAGTCTCAAATTTTCCCGCATGACATTTTGTTTTAACAGAAACCTGGCTACATTCAAGTTTTCGGGCACGGAACTTTTTAATTAAGTGTTCTTAGTATATACAAAAGATTGTCATATTGATAGAAATAGTGAAGTTAGTCTTAGATTACGTTCTTGAACAAATTAATAACTGTATAAAGAAACTACAGTGAGTGCAAAAAAGGAGCCACATTATTATTTCATAATTCATTACCTATCATATAAAAAAAATATAATAATTAAAATGAAAGAAAAATTAAATTAAATCTTAATTACTACTTTTACTACTTACTTATTACTACTACTTATTCCATAATTATAAGATATATTTATCATGTACATAAGTTTATATCGAAGAACAAAAATTAAATTATTATTATTAAATTCAAATATTATTCCCATATTATTTAATTACTTATTAGCTATATTATGAATCAAAATGAAGTAAATTTTATTTAAATTTTTTTGAGATAAGTTACAAATATAAACGAATAAATAAATAAAAAAAACAAGGAACTTAAATTCAAAAACGAAACAATTATAATTTGATCCGCTGAATTTAAATTTTTTTTGTTGTGTAAAGGCAAAGAATTTTGGACCATAAAATTTTGTTCTTTCCTATCTGTTTTCTATTTTTGCCCATTTCGTATTTTATGAATGAACTCGATTTAAAAACGAATATGCCTGAAACAGAACCGAATAACAATGCCTAGAATCAATCGCCGCCTGCCAGCGATTGTAACCAGACAAGTGAAACTGCTATCACCTCTCTAATTTCCATGAAACTTTCACCGTTTTGGAACAGTAGACCAGATCTATGGTTTTTACAGATCGAGAAACAATTCCAACTTAAAGGAAATTCGGCTTCAAATTCAAAGCATAATTATATAATAGCTTCACTTGAGAATCAGGCAATGGAATCCGTTGGTAATATCCTTTTAAATCAACCTCCTCAAGGAAAATATGATGCGTTAAAAAAGGCACCTTTAGAAAGAAATAGGGATAGTGAAGAAAGAAGGTAAGATTCACTCCTTAATAAAATTGAACTCGGATACAAACACCCATCAGAACTTTATAGATCAATGGAAAGTTTAGCCAACGGCAATGATCTTTCCAACGCATCACTTCTCAAAAAACTCTGGTTTTTATCGTGGACGTGGTAATCCTCGTTTAAGATCTTTTAGCAGACACCGCACGGATAACAATAGCAAAAGAATTTGTTGGTAACACAGAAAACATGGTGGCGAAGCTAAAAGATGCTTACCTCCATGCAATTTTCGAAGCGCTAGTACTGTTTCTAGCGACACAAAAAACTAATTAGTTTCACCTCGACTGCGGCATCGAGTGTTCAGAATCTTTCTCGCCGCCTTTTTGTTTTAGATAGTAAAACCAAACAACGTTTTCTTGTCGATACGGGTGCAGATGTCTCAATTATACATCGAAAACTTTTTCCAACATTACGGGAACCAATAGATTTTACACTTTTAACTGCCAGCGGAGGAAAAATTTTGACTTACGGTTTAAAACGTTTAACCGTAGATTTCAACCTTCTTCGTGATTTGGATAACACTTTTGTTGTAGCCGACATCAGGCATCCTATATTGGGAGCTGATTTTCCCTATAAGTTTAACTTGACCGTAGATCTACGAACCAAGAAACTCATAGATAACATTATTTATTTGAATTCAAATTCTTCTTCAGTTCTCTACACCATTCAAAGTACATTTGGAAAAATTCTTGAGGAGTTTCCATCATTCAAGGCACATCCAGATTATTCCCTTCCAGTAAAACATTCGGTTGTTTACCAGATTGAAACAAATGGTACACTACCTTCTGCTCGAGCTAGACGACTCAGTCCATGAGCTCTTGCGATCGCCAAAACATTGTTTCAGCAAATGATGAAACTGGGAATATTCAGGTTCTCAGCTTCACCTGTAGCTTCACCGCTTCATTTAGTCCCCAAGAATTCCGGAGATTGAAGACCATGCGGAGATTATAGGCAGCTGAACGCAGCTTATTTCCACTTACTAACCCACAGGATTGTCCTGCTACTATGGATGGTAGTACCACCTACTCCAAAATTGACATACTACGAGCATATCACACAATACCTGTTGCGGAAGAGGGCCCAATTCTTTGAAACAAATTCAAAGATTCATCGCTATGGCAAACTTATATGATCGCTTTATCCCTAAAATTTCTATTATAGCCAAACCATTATATCAACTCATCAAAACTCTTCGACTAAATCAAGATAAGGAACTTCAATTCGAATGGCCGGACGAATGGAAAGTCGCATTCAACACACTTAAAAGCCATCTAGCAAAACAAACCTTACTTTCTTATCCAGATCCAAAAGCTAACATCAGTTTTATGACAGATGGCTCAATAGACGCAATACGTGCTGTTGTCCAACAATACAGACAGGGTAATTGGTAACCGCTCGGTTTTTTATCAAAACGTTTAAGTCCAGTTGAACAAAAATACTCTACCTTTCATCGTGAACTTCTTGGAGTTTTCCTAGCCATTAAACATTTTCGCTATTTTGTCCAATGCAGACAATTCGTTGTCTTCACAGACCATAAGCCTCTAACAAATGCAATTTGCTCAAAAACCGAGAAAAGTCCAAGACAAACACATCACTTAGAGTACATCACTGAGTTCACATCTGATATTCGATACATAAAAGGAACCCAAAATATTGTTGCAGAAAACATTTCAGAAACATTGATCTTATTGATTTTCAAAAGTTAGACTCAATAACACTTGCTTAAAAACAAGATAAGAATGAAGAGTTAGAAAATCTTATAAAAAACAAAAAAATTTCAATAGTTCTACAAAAAAAATTCAAACCAATCGACGATGTTGAAATCTGGTGTGAAACCTCTACCAAATTACTCACCCATTTCGACGAACCATTTTCAATAATCACCAAAACCTTTTGCATCCAAGTATAAGAGCAACTTGAAAAATCATATCTTCAAAATACTTTTGGCATCATATTAATCGTGACGTTAATATGCTGGCTCAAAACTGCATTCCGTGCCAAAAAATGCAAGGTGACAAGACACACCAAGTCTAAACATAAATGTCCAATGCCGGAAGGTAGATTTAGTCATATCCATATGGATTTGGTGGGACCTCTTCCAACTTCGAACGGTTACACTTACCTGTTGACAATAAAAGCCAGATTCTCTTCTTTGCCTGAAGCTTTTCCTTTCAAAAATATTTAAACCCCAACGGTTATTTCAGTTTTCATACACGATTGGATTTCACGTTTTGGAGTTCCTGAAACAATAAAGAAAGACCAGGGTTCCCAATTTCAATCCTCACTTTTCAAAGAAATCTCAAACATACATGGATCCAAGAGAATCAGAACGACAACATACCATCCACAGTCGAATAGTCTTGTAGAGAGATTCCATAGGCAATTGAAAGACTCTTTAAGTTGTCAAGAAGACAAAGTCAAGTGGTACCACAACCTCCCTTGGACTCTGTTAGGAATTCACTCAACCATAATTGACGATCTTGGAATTTCACTAGCCGAATTACTTTTTGGTCAAGCACTTCGACTGCCTGGTGAACTAATCGCCGGCAACACGAGCGATGATTTTACAATTAATTCTTCAAAATCGCTAGATATAAAAAATGCAATACTGTACATTTTAAAGTCTAAAAAGCCGACATGCTTGTGAATATAAGCAAAGGAAAACTAAAACCAGCTTTCGTAACTGTTGGAAATAAAAAACGATTACTTAACAATTTGAAGTTTGTTTGTTTGTAATAGTAAAAAAAAAACTTAAAGAGTTAACTGCGTTCCAAAAAATTCATACCCATATTTGTAAAATGCTAATAATGAGTCGCCATCGGTAAATTCTTTGTCAGGGCATCGGCATTCATGTCTACAGATTTGAAATAGCTAACTTGGATGATATTTTCAGCTTTTGCTTCTCGAACGTAGTGATAGTGGATGTCGATATGGTTTGTCCTTCCTTGATTGGTCTGGTCGGGTGCTATATGTTTTGCACTTTGACTGTCACAGTACATGTCGATATGACCTTTGTGAATATTTAACTCCAGCATGATGTTGCGAAAATATGCTGCATCTTTGGCTACGGACGATAACGTAATAAATTCGGCTTCAGTACTAGACGTCAATCCTTTGTTTTCTGGAACCCCAATGGACAGCTCCACCAGCATATAAAAAACCAATCCAGATTGCGATATTCTGTCGGTAGTGTCTACAGCCCAACTGGAGTCCGAATAAGCCTGCAGTTGATGGTTCGATTTCCTATACATGAGGGTTGAAGTTTTTGTGCCAATTAAGTACCTTATAACGTTGTGCACTGCGGTCCATTATTGTTTCCTTGGGTCCTCAACGTATTGAGACAATTAATTTACTACGTATGCAATATCCGGCCTGCTAAAAGTTCACAAGTATGAAAGTCGACCGATGAGTTGTCGATATGCGGTTTTGTCAATAGTTGCATATTCTCCTTTTTGGTCCGGTTCCTTTTGAAGTTTTGTTCCAGCTTGTGCAGGTAGGCGTGATGGGTTTGCTTCGTCCAAATTATAGGATTTAACCAGACTATTGATGTAACCTGTCTGTCCAATCATGAACGCTCCATTTTTTTAAATTTCAAGGCCTACACATAGCTTGGGTTCACTAAGGTTTCGGATGTCAAATTCTTCTGCAAACTTTGCATATTCTGATGACTGACATCATTCGTTGGTATAATTAGGTCATCTACGTAGACAGTTAAAACTGTAATAAACTTATCATTTATCTTTTAATAAATGCATTTATCATATGCTGATGATTAAAATTTTAGTTCCTCAGGGTTTTGTCAAGTCTCAAATTCCATTATCGGCCGAATTGCTTTAGGCCATAGATTGCCTCTTTTAATTTGCAGACTTTGTTTGCGTGATCTCTTTGGAAGTCATCAGGTTATTGCATTAAAATAGTGCTGTTCAGATCTCCGTTTAAATACGCTGCTGAAACATCGAGGTGATGTACTTGTAGATCGTGCTGTGCTGCTATTGCCAGAGTCAGACGAATGGAATGAATGTTGTATCAGTGTAATCAAGTCCACAAATCTGATCATACCCTTACGCCACCAGTCTCGCTTTTCTCCGGTCAATGGTACCATCTACAAAATATTTTGTTTTGAAAACCCATTTTGACTGAATTACGTGCCTATCAGTTGGTCTGTCCACCAACTCCTATGTCCCTTTCCGCATTAGGGATTCATATTCTTCTTGCATGGCTTGCTGCTACTCACTACAATTATCCATGCTTTTAAGCTGTTTAAGATTTACAGGGTCGATTTTGGCGGTGTAAGGTAATTCAGTTTCGGTCTGCATGCTATCCTTTTGCTCCACTCCAGATGTCAATTTTATCGATTCGGCTTTAGTGTTTTTGTCAGTTACTGTAAGATGGGGTTCCTGAGTATTACGATCATGGGTTTCTTCTTCGTTTTGTAATTTCCATCTTTTGTTGTATTTTCTTTGTTAAATCGTACGTCATTGTTCTTGATTATGATACGGGTTCCTGGTTTCCAGAGCCTATGTTTTCCATGATCACTTTCATATCCGACTAATATATGTTCCGTGCTCCTTGCGTCAAATTTGCCTAGGTTACGGCCTTTTCCAAAACATATGCGCTGGTTCCGATGCATTTGAACGATGATATATCTGGTTTCTTTCCTGTCCATAGTTCTTGTGAAGTGAATTCACCATTCACTTTTATTGGACACCGGTTTCTAATAAAAGCCGCAGTAGATATCAACTGCCCATAGCACATCCGGTAAGGCCGCATCTAGTTTTAGACACCTCGCCATTTCCATCTATGTTCTGTTTGCCCGTTCTACTATGCCATTTTTTTGTGGTGTGTATGGTGCAAATGACTCGTGATCAATTCCATTCTGCTGTAAATGTTCCTCAAAATGTGAACTCATGTATTCCATGCCCAATTCACGTCATACTAAACACTGGCCACAGGTGTCAGAACTCCTTCTCTACTCGAGAGCGTAAATGATTTTATGGGACCAATCTTCTTTCGCACTCGTTCAGTCGCAAGAGTATTGAAAGATCTCAACATAAATAAATCCGCTGGCCCGGATTGTATCCCCGCTATTGTTCTGAAGAGGTGTTCTTCAATGCTGGCAAAACCTTTGCGTAAGCTTTTCCATCGGTCCTATTCCTCTGGACTCTTTCCGAGTTCATGGAAAACAGCATTTGTCCAGCCTATCCCCAAAAAAGGCGAATCTTCTGCACCTTCAAACTACCAACCAATTGCACTAACGTCCCTTCTTTCTAAGGTCATGGAAACCCTGATTCATTTTCAGCTTAAGAAATATCTCGAAGAACGAAAGCTTCTTAATGACCGGTAGTACGGCTTTCGTAGCAACAGGTCCACTGGTGATTTGATGGTATATCTCACCGAAAAGTGGAACCAATCTCTCCATCGTTTTGGGGAAAGCAAAATTATTGCCCCTTTATCGAAAATGCGTGCATTTGAACTCGATGAATCTCTTCTTTGTTGGATTAGTAACTACCTTTAGAACCGCTCAATTCAAGAAGTATTGGACGGTTTCAAATCTGATATTCACAAAATAAATGCTGGTGTGCCCCAAGGCTCTGTTTTGTCTCCGACTCTTTTCCTTATATTTATCAATGACTTATTATCTGAAACAACTAATCCAATCAATTGTTTTGCTGACGACAGTACTCTCAGCTTTTCATATTCGTTTCCAGATTCACATCCATGTTCTTCGGATGTTGAACTAAAACGGCAGCGTATGATAAGTTCATTAAATTCTGATCTTGACAGCATTGTACAATGTGGAATAATAAATCGCGTAGAACTTAATGCTTCTAAAACTCAATGTTGTCTTTTGTCGTTAAAGCAAAACAAACCTTCAATGCCACTATCCATGAGCGGCACTTGCATTGAAGAAACAGAACATCTCTCAGTTCTCGGTATGTGCATTACAGACCACCTTCTGTGGAATGTCCACATATTTGACATCGCAAAGAATGCTGCGAGGTGTTTAGGTTTCCTTCGAAGATGCAAGAAGTTCTTCACCCCGTCTGATTTGGCTACAGTATATAAACCATATATTCGACCGAAACTCGAGTATAATTCCCATATTTAGGCAGGGGCTCCTATAACCCACTTGAGTTTTTGCCAAGCTCTGTTTTTCCCTCCCATTTTGACATGCAGAACTTAAAAACTAATGTGCATCGGTATCTCCTCTTTTATCCCTCCTCATTTCCCTTATGCTCGTGCGGTGTTTAAACATTTTAAGGGTACACACAAACCCCTTTCGCGCGTGTAAATTATAAAAAAAAAAAAAAATTATCTCCTTAGGCATTTGATTACCTCGCTTGTTTGATTTTCTGCAAATAATTTAAACGCTTTAAACTTTTCCAAAGCTTCGCTTTTCTTTTGCATAAAGTACACTAAAATTCGGCGAGAGTTATCATTGATAAAGGTAATAAAATATCTAGATCTACTAAACGACTCCGTACGCATGAGTCCACATACGTCAGAATGAAACAGTTTCAATCTCTTATTTGTTCTCTTTTTAGCACACTTAAGAAATGGGTTTACTGACTGTTTCGCTTTAATACATCTTTAATACATGGGGCACAACTAGTGTCGTTGGAACTAAAATTTAGCGGCAATCCATTAACCATTCCTTTTGATTGTAACTGTTTCAGTGACGTCAAATTGAGGTGACCCATTCTTTTGTGCCATAATTTCAAAGAAGTCTAATTTTTCTCCTTTATAGACAGGGCTCGATTGTTTCGATTAATGTAGTACAAAAAGCTTTTGTTGTTAGCTGTAAGCAGCAATTCTTCATTTTTGCTGTACACTTAAGCTTGATTGTACTCAAAAATTATCTTCATCTTCTCGTCAGTTGCTTTTCTAACTGAAATGAGATTTTCTTGTAAATCAGGAATATAAAGAGTTTTAAAAAGTTTGATTTCTTGCCCGATGTTACTCAAATGCGGAGGTATTAAAACTGTTCCAATGCCTTTTATTTTGACTCTTTTTCCGTCTGCCAACGTTGTGTATTAAACGAAATCCTTGAGCATAGACCGTTCTGAACATATGTGGGAAGTAGCTCCAGAATCAAGACACAAGGTTGGCTCATTACTTGAAATTTTAAATATTCAATTCTGATTGCGAATGGACAGTTTTCACCTTTTCCATTTTGATGTTGCAGTCTTTCACCATGTGTCCTTTCTTGCAACAAATACGACAGTTAAATGTTGTATGAGTATTTTCTTGCTTTATTCTTCCATTTTAAATACATTGCCAAACCACGTTGCCCATTGCTGTTGTGTTCCTTCTTCCAATCGCTGACCTCGAGCAGTCTGGTGCAGACAACGTCAAATTCTGGACAGTTTTAATCTTTTCCATTTTGCTGTAGCAGTCTTTCTATGTGTCCTTTCTTGCAACAAATACGACAGTTGAATGTTGTATGAGAATCTACTTGCCTTATTCTTCCATTTTGAATACATTGCCAAACCACGTTGCCCATTGCTGTTGTGTTCCTTCTTCCAATCGCTGACCTCGAGCAGTCTGGTGCAGACAACGTCAAATTCTGGATAGTTACTTTGTGCATCAAATGCTGCTTGTACATTTTTATAATTTTCCAATAATCCATCAAGAAGAATGACAACAATTAAATCCTTATCAAGGGTACTTTCGAGCTCTTGTAGACGGCTTATTGTAGCTTTGCAATCCCTTATGTATTCATCCATAGTCTGATTTGGTTCAATTTGGGTATTTATGAGGCGTCTGAATTCCTCCGCTTTTTGCCTCGGTCCTTTTCTGTCGTATGTGTCTTCAAAGAATTTCCAAATACCATTTGACAATTTTTATCCGTTACCAGAGATATAATGCTTGGTTCCATTGATAAAATGAGTTCGGCGCTTCCATCTTTATTTTTTCATCCCAGGTTTTCTGATCTGCTTCTGCTTCCACTGGTCTGGTAATCGTTCCATCAATGTAATCAGTTAGCCTGGCTTTGTGCAGTACTGCTTCCATTTGGGGTTTCCACGAAGCGAAGTTCTCTCCATTGAACAATTGGATTCTGCTCGTCATTTTTAAAATGTAGGTTAGGGTATTTTTTTTCGTTTCCTTTTCGGCAACAAAAAAAATAACGATATCCGCCAAATAAAACTTTCCTCAATACTGTATAGTATTAATAGCCATCTGGGTCCATAACCTGTTGGAAATAAAAAACGATTACTTAACCATTTGAATATTCTTTTATTTAATTATAAGAACACGTCTGGAGAAAACTAAATCACAAAACAGGAAGAGAAAGAGAGGAAGCAATGATTTACAAAAGTCTATTTTCAGTTTGACATTTCTGACAGTTGAAGTGCTGCCAGGATTACAATTCCACAGTAACAAACAAACAGATCATGACACGATCGAAAACAAAACCACAAGTATCTTTTAAAATATAAAAAATCTAATGTTCAAATAAATTTTGTGAATTTCAAACACATTTAACATTTCAATTATCATGAAACTATCACAAACATAAATTTTTATTAAAGAATTTAAGTTAAGAGTTGTAAGAATAAAGAATAAAATCAAAACCTTTTAAACTGAACAAAAAACCATAATGTAATTGAATAAAACTATTTTGTAAAGGGAGGAGTGATGTGCCGGACACATACACAACCTCATACACAACCTAGTAATTAATTTTTGAATTCATTGTCAGTTTCAGTTCATTATCTTTTTAGTTCTTAATTTCCTCTCGCCGCGTTAAGTCGTGCATTTTAATAAAACAACATTTAATTAAAAATTATGAGAGACCTAACACGCGGAGACCATACAGCTCCTTAAGGGTGGCTCTCTCAAAACTCATATAAAAACGTTTGCATGGATTTGTGTACAAATATCCTTTTCTTAGAGATTCGTTGTGAAAAAAAAAATCCTGGCTCTCCTTGTCGTGATCTCTTTCATGAGGATAAGGATTTTTTTGTATAGCTCATATAGACTAGAGTGTTAGGAGAATCACGCAAAATTACGAAAAGGGGTCTAGGGCAGTTTAAAAAAAATTGGCTTCAAAAAAACAAAAAAAAATTAGATCATGATACTACAATTCCATATTATACATTTTTTTTAAGTCTAGGAATTCATTCTTTTATTTTCTTCTAAAAATAAAGTTGTTTTTGAAAAATTAATTTTCAAATTAAGAAAAATTAAGATACCTACATATATTCAGGTAAGCTATTAACATATGTTGATTTTTTTTGGCAAACAGCAACATTTTTACTTGCGACTACCATAATGCAAGTCATGCATTCGTGCGGATATAAAATTGAAATAACAATCAAACATGACATTGCGATGATAGTGAAACAAATTCTCCCTCTCTGTTTGTTTGTTCGTATGTATTTCGGACTACTGCCTAAACGGTTGGGCCAATTTTCTTCAAATTTAGTAAGTACCTATGTACATACCTTTATTTTGAAATTTGAAATGTAAATAAAAATCTTATTTTTCTCGCAAATGGCTCTAATAATTTGGGAAGAGTAAGATAACTTGGCGCCGCAAATTTTTTTTAAATCTCTAAATATCTATAAAAACTTTTGAAAAAACTTATTTGAAACTCAAAATTAAAAAAGTCAAAATAAATTCTTTATAGGTATTGACTGTTATTCAAAATAAACTTTCACCTTAAATATTTGTAGCTATTATAAATTATTAATTGAACACTGAAAATAAGATGATATTATGTATTCTAGTTTTCGAGAAAAATTAAGTTTTCTAGGCCCACTTTTTTATAATTTTGTTGGTTTTTACGTGGTCTTTTTTCTTTTTTTTTTAATTTAAATTTTTTCGAAAACTAATTTTCAGTGTTCAATTAAGAATTTGTAGAATTAATAAATAGCAAATTTAGTGCATATCATCTCAATTTTGAAAAAAAAGTCAATATGAACTATTTTTTTAAATCTGAAATTCTGAGTTTGAAATAAGTTTTTTCAAATTTTTTTATCTCTATATATGTTAAAGAACGCTACCAGATGTCAATAACTGAACGCTACCAGATAACAAACGAACAGAACTCGCCGATATTTCTCTCGTACTTTGCACTCGTTATCAGATTATTTTATGATCGTCCATTTTGAATTATTTCATTCCTTGTTAAACGATTGTGGAGTGCAGACTGCGGTAAGTGTGTAATAGATAATTTGTAAAGAATATTCTTGTAATAATCTTTCTCTTTTAGAAATAAAACACACACATACATATTAATAGATGCGTCGTTAAGATTTCGAATTCTGCAGCTGTTTTATTTAACAAGGAACAATCTTTTATTTCGCATTCGCAATTTGCAATTGCGCATTTATTGCCGCCACTGAATTGCGTCGTATCGCCGCCATTTTGGTGAAAGCCAACTGAATATTAAGAAGAAAGGGATCTGATGATCATGACCGCCGACATGAT
Source organism: Platycheirus rosarum (assembly GCA_963971375.1). Lineage (NCBI taxonomy): Eukaryota > Metazoa > Arthropoda > Insecta > Diptera > Syrphidae > Platycheirus > Platycheirus rosarum. The sequence continues at coordinate 94,789,327 of OZ020507.1, forward strand.
TGGCCGAATACCGAAATCAAAAGGCACTCGTACTCGCGCCGCCAGCGTGAATGTCTATGAAACTAGACGACAACAGCACAGGAGCTCCTAAGGCCGATGCCAATGCCGCCGCATCATATTCATGTTCGTCATTGGGTGCTCCGACGACCGATGCCAATGCCGCCACATCCTATTCATGTTCGTCATTGGGTGCTCCGATGGCCGATGCCAATGCCGCCGCATCACATTTATGTTCGTCACTGGGTGCCCCGATGGCCGATGCCAATGCCGCCGCATCACATTCTTTTTCGTCATTGGGTGCTCGTCAGGCCGATGCCAATGCCGCCGCATCACATTCCTGTTCGCAACTGGGTGCTCCGATGGCCGATGCCAATGTCGTCCCATCACACTTACGTTCGCCACTGGGTGCTCCGACGTCCGATGCTAATGTCGCATCACAATTTGGATGCATACCAGGTGCTCCTCAGGCTGATGCCAATACCGTCGCATCACATTGTGGACGCATACCAGGTGCTCCTCAGGCCGATGCTAATGCCGCCGTTTCACCAAGGAGTTCCTTAATAGGAACTGCGAATATTATAGCAGTAGTAAAGGACAATAAAAATGCAAAGTGTCAGGCAGCTGCGGAACCGAAACGACTTTCTATTCTTCATACCTCCGAAGGGCAGCCAACTGACCAACTGAAGTGCCCAATCTGTCAGTGCCCACACAAAATAGTTGACTGTTAACGTTTTTTAGCAAACAGTGTCAATGAAAGGTGGGTTCAAGCAAAACGATATCGTTTATGTTTTACGTGCCTGGGAGCAGGGCATGCTCTTCGGCCACCGCTTTCGTTGCGTTTCGGATGGATGCTGCGACGCCAGCAACAACATAAAACCAACGAAACAAGGGAAGCAGTTCTAAGTTTTACAGCCAGCCCAGTGAAAAATAGCAAGCTACTTTTCTGAGTACTGCCTGTCACTCTGTATGGACCAACGAAGAGAGTCGACACGTAGGCTCTTATGGATGAAGGATCTTCGATAACGATGATGGATAGTCACCTCATTAAAGAACTAGGTTTGACTGGCATTCGAAATAAATTATACCTCTAATGGTTTGGAGGAAGAGCTGCCCAATAAACTTCAAGTGTCGTTAATGTAAACATAAGTGGAGTGAACACAAAGAAAAAACATTTGCTTCGTAATGTGTATGCTGTCACTGACTTACGACTGCCGATGCAGTCTCAATGAGAGTGATTTAAACAGGGATGCTAGATGTCTCAAACAGTTACCAGCACTCCCGTATGCAGATGTTACACTTACACCTCATATATTAGCTTGGACCATTGTCACCTGGGTCTACCAAGTGGAAAGTCACTCTTCAAAACAGTGGACTATTTGCTACCAATACGAAACTAGCTTGGGTGGTATATAGCCCGACAAAGGAGACATGCCAGTGGAATCATCATGCCTTCTTGTCAAAACAAACGATGGTGCCCTTCATGAATTAGTAGCAGATTACTTTCGGACCGAAAGTTTTGTGGTGCGGGCAGCACCAGTGATTGAAACCGAAGCAGACGTGCGTGCTCGAAGCATTTTGCAGTCAACAACAGTCGAGGTCAACGGAATATAAACAACCGGACTTCTTCGGAAGAGTGACGACATTGAACTCCCTGAGTCTTATCCTAAGGCGAAGAAGAGGCTCTGTGGAATCGAGCACAAGATAAAGAAGGATGATGCACCCGCCACCGCGTATACTGAGATCATCGCTACGTATGTCGACAAAGGCTATGCCCGAAAGCTGCAGCAAGCAGAAGCCAACAGAACTGGCCCTAGAACGTGGTACCTTCCACACTTTGCCGTGGTGAATCCCAATAAGCCGGGCAAGTTTGGTAACCCTTGAGTGACAAATTTAGATACCAGCTGATGTTTCACTGAGTTGACGAGAATATTATTAACTGGAAAGTAAGGCGAAAAGCAATTTCAAGATGTTTTGTATGCAAGATAAGTCGAGTCAAACTAGTTGTGCCAATGATGGGACCTCTGACATCAGATCATCTGACGCCATATGTGAGACCATTTACATATACCGACCTTGACTATTTTGGACCCATCACAGTCACTATTGGTCGTCGAATAGAGAAGAGATGGATGGTATTATTTATATGCCTTGTCGTTCGAGCCATTTATCTGGAAGTTGCTTGTGATTTGTCAACCGATGCTTGTATTCTAACCATTCGCCATTTTACAAACCTACCTAGGAGACAGTGGTGTCGAGGAAGACTCTTCAGAATTTATCAAGGTGCAAATGGTGTGGTGAGGAGAGCCGATGAATGAATGAATGGAGTATAAAGTCAGGAGTGCTGCAACTTCCAGTCTCTAAGTTGGCCTTTTTTACTCTGGATAGTGAATCGGACTGATTCACGGGGGTGTGGATGTTAAAGAACGCTACCAGATGTCAAGAACTGAACGCTGCCATATGACAAACGAACAGAACTCGCCGATATTTCTTTCGTACTTTCCGTAGTGTGCACTCTTTATCAGATTATTTTATAATCGTCCATTTTGAATTATTTCATTCCTTGTTAAACGATTGTGGAGTGCAGACTGCGGTAAGTGTCTAATATATAATTTTTAAAGAATATTTTTGTAAGAATCTTTCTCTTTTAGAAAAAAAACACACACATACATATTTATAGATGCGTCTTTAAGATTTTGAACTCCGCCCATGTTTAACAAGGAACAATATATATATATATATATATATATATATATATATGGATGTGTGTTTGTATGAATGTCCAGTGTAGTGTATCCACATATGCGCCACCACTTCCTATTCAACAAATGAGTGACAAAACATGTAAAGTGCAATCGAGTATGTTAGTCATAGCATACTATCAATATTCCACTCGATTGCATTGATTCAGTCAATAGTAATAAGATCCTAATTTATATTAGTAGCCAATAGGAAAATAGAATAATTTATGAAAGTGAATTAAATGTGTAAAAGTAAGATAGAAAATAATTATAACAGTTAGGCAAATTAGTATATAAGGAATATTTTAAATAAATAAAAACAGACTTGTATTTTGAATACTGGAAGCAAGAAGTTTTCATTGTCTCAAAGTGACGGCGAGTAATCGCCCAAACCAATACAGCGTGGTACGCTTAAAATACTAATAGCGTGGTACGCTTAAAATACCAAAAAGTAGGGTTTATAAAGTAGGGTTTAACCACTACATGGCGATCCTGCAAAATACTAAATAATGTCACAGCTGAAAATCGACAGCATTGTAGAGAAGTGGGAAAAGTATCTAGAAGAGCAGTAGAAAATCAAAGAATACATTCACGAAGGACCAAACTCCCCAAGCCGATTACCATCTTTCAATATCAGGAAAGACAAAAAAAAACAAAAACAAGCTCTACATGAAATAAGACAAAAACAGCAGACTGGACCACTTAAGTCAAAAAGAAACCGAATACGTGGAGGAAAGCAAGTAAGAGCACGATCTCCATCGTATTATTACCCTCACAACAGACAAAAAAACAAAAAAAAAACAACTTATCAATAAGGCGAAAACACTGAAGAGACAACATTATGGGAAAAAGCCAAAGTAAACCGGAAACAGTGGTTAACAACAATAATGTCCAAGAACAACTTACGATGCCAGTTATTTCAGAATCAGTGGTAATAACCGCAGTTTTTTTTTTTTTTTTTTTATATAATTAACGCGCGCACAAGGGATTATGTGTTTCCCTTTTAATGTAGAACACACTGCGCGGGCATTACGAAGAAAGGGAGTGGAGAGATAGGAGGTGCCGATTAACATTGGTTTTGAATGTTTGCAGATCAAAATGGCAAGGGAAAATCCCGCCGGGTAAACTATTCCAAATTCGTGTCGTTCGGCTAAAAAAAGAATCCCTATATTTCACGGTACGTCCGAAATTGGGCTCAAGGGTGAACTGATGAGCATTCCTTGCGAGACGAGTATTACGGGGGAAACTTTTAAGGGGAGGAATGCAACTGGCTACTTCGAGTGAACATTTTTTGTAAAAGAAACGATAAAATAAGGAAAGACATGAAACATTGCGTCGGTGTTCGAGTGGGGCAATTGTTTCAGCGGCAGTTCTATTTCCTATCAATCTTAACGCTCGATTTTGTATTCTATCAAGCAGGTGAAGCGATGTTTGCGAAGCACCTGCCCAGAGGTGGGAGTTATACTCGAGTTTAGGGCGTATAAACGCTTTATAAATTGTAGCCAGATCAGATGGGGAAAAATACTTCTTACACCGATACAGAAAACCTAAGCACTTTGTAGCATTCTTAGCGATCTCAAATATATGGTCGTTCCAACGGAGATCGTCGTTGACACACATACCAAGTACTGAGGGCTTTTCGGTTTCTTCGATGTAAGTGCCATTCATGGACAATGGCATTGGGGGAATGTTTAGCTTTAACGTCAGAAGACAGCATTGAGTTTTCGAAGCATTAAACTCCACACGATTTCTATTACCCCATTTGACAATGCTGTATAAATCGGAGTTTAATGAGCTTGACATACGGCACCGTTGCAATTGTACGTCCGAAGGCGAAGGACGTGAATTATCGAACGAATATGAAAAGCTGAGGGTAGAGTCGTCAGCAAAACAGTTAAGTGGATTAGAAGTAACAGACAGAAGATCATTTATAAAAATGAGGAAAAGAGTCGGAGACAGAACAGAGCCCTGGGGCACACCAGCATTTATTTAATGGGAATCAGACTTGAATCCGTCCAATACAACTTGTATTGAACGGTCCAGGAGATAGCTTCTAATCCAACGAACAAGAGTATTATCGATCCCAAAAGCACGCATTTTCGATAAGAGAGCTTCATGCCAAACTCTATCAAATGCCTTGGAGATATCAAGAGCAATAATCTTACTTTCATTAAAGCGATGTAAAGATTTGTTCCACTGTTCGGTGAGATATGCCATCAGATCACCGGTGGAACGGTTGCTGCGGAAGCCATACTGACGGTCATGGAGAAGCTTACGATCTTCGAGATATTCCTTAAGCTGACGAGTTATCATCACCATCCTCTACGCTGCCTACAAAATAAACAAATATTTTAAGAATTATGTACATAAACATAAAAATCAGATAACCAATGTATAAATTTTTTTTTTTATTTTTACTTAACTAAATGGAAGGAATAAAAAACAACTAAGAAAATATTTTCTCAAACATTAAGAAGACTTCAGGTAGACCTTATAAATTTGAAACAGGTAAAGCAAAAATTAAAGAAATAGAAAATCTTAAAGAAATATTTAATAATTTAGAAGATAGTGAAGAAAAAGAAAATAACAAAGCACTTAAATTAGAGTTCGAAGGTATATATAATACCACTAAAAAGCTACTAGAGGACCAACTGCAAGAACACATATTAACTTTTGAAAAAGAAAAAGAAATAAACTATAAAATGGCAGATTTTGATTAAGGAATGGCTATGAAAGCAATTCCAATGTTGTCAGGAAATTTCAAGGAGTTAGATAACTTTCTTAAAATAGTTTAGATAATCAACAAGGGATTTAAAACCACTTGCACACAGCAATTGATAGAATTCGTCTTTCATGTAAAATTAGCAATTTATCTAAAAACAGCATTAGGGAATCCAGACCCCAATAATTTTGAAACCCTTAAACCTTTACTCGAAGAAAGATATAAGAGTAATACAACCATTCCTCAAATTCAAAATTCCTGATCGAATTTTAGTCAAAGAAATCTTTCAGATAAAAGAATAAGGCGATAATGCTACAAACGTAGAAAAAGAATGTGATAAGGAAAATGAACGACATTTATAGTTTAAATATCTTCAAAAATGGTCTTAACGACAATATAAAACAAACTATTTATGCATCTCAACCTAAATCATTAAAAGAAGCAGCAAACTTGGCTATGGATATAGAAAAAACAAATTCTAACGCACTAATGTACTAAAGACACAACACACACAACATAAACAGGCTAAACAAATAAAACTCCAATCAAGAAGGCAATGACCGTTACAGATTCCAAGGAAACATGAATCAAAATCGTTACAACAACAACATCCAAAATCAAAATTATACCCGCAACAATAACTTCAACTGACATAATAACTGGAACTATAACCGAACCCAAAACGATCTCAAAGACACAATAATCAAAGGCAACATCAAAACCAATCCAGAAATACGAGACAGCAAGTACGGTTATTACATAATGAACAACAAGAGGGAAACAAACATGGCTTGGAATACATGAATATTCCAGACAGGCAAAATTAAAAGTATATAGAATATCGGATAGCAACACAAATTTTATTGTTGCAAAACATAAACAAGAAACATAAAGAAGAAAAATGCGAACTCACTGGTATAACCAATGAGGAAATACATTTTGGGAACACTCGATCTCAATCTCCAGTTATGTGAAACTATCTACATGAATTATAATTAGTAGACTAAAAGTTTCCTATCGAAACAGATGGTATTTTAGGTAGAGATTTTTTTATCGAATTTCTCTGCAAAAAAGATTACGAAACATTTACGATATCATTAAGCGATGAAGAAAAAACAATAACGTTGCCAATGCAATCAAAACCCTTACATGCCCTAAGAATCAAAATACCTGCAAGAACAGAAATGATTCAACCAATTAAACTTCATTTAAGTAATGACACACTTCTTACAAATAAAGAGATAGCGCCAGGTGTATTTACAAGCAACACAATACTAAAAAAAATGGCATGGCGCATATCAAATTGCTCAACACGAACGACAGTGAAGTAATTTTAAACAACGTTACCTTAGACACAGAACCACTTGATAACTATGACATAATGACATATAAAACGAAACCAATAATTATGAGGATCGTTTTAAATAATGAAAAAAACTAATAATAGACTGTAAAGACGATCATGCAAAAAAGGAATTAATTGATATCTTTATAAAATATCAAGAAGTTTTTCATCTAGAAAACGAACCACTAACAATAAACAATTTTTATAATCAGAAAATTGAAACTTCGGATAAAACACCTACACATATAAAAAACAATAGACTTCTCCATGCACTCTTAGAAGTCATATAGAACATTCAAAAAGCCCTTTCAACGCACCTCTTTTAATAGTACTAAAAGAAAATGTAGCCGACAAAAAGAAATGGAGAGTAGTAGTAGACTACAGAAAATTAAATGACAAAATAGTGAACGACAAATTCCCTTTAACACGTTTGCAAGACGTACTTGACAAATTAGGTAGAGCAAAATTGTTTTCAACTTTAGATATGACTAGTTCTTTTCACCAAATAGGAGTCCACAAAGATTCAAGACCACTTACGGCATTTTCCACCAAAAACGGACACTGCCAATTTAAAAGACTCCCATTTGGACTAAAAAATTTCGCCCAACAGTTTTCAAAGAATGCTAATGCTGAAGCTAAATCCAGAAAAATGCAATTTCCTCTGCCCTGAAGTAATATATCTTGGCCACCTAATTACAAGCAATGGCGTAAAAACTGACCCTGCAAAACACAAAACAATAAAAGAGTATCCAATTCCTAAAAATGCAGATGAAGTTAGACGATTCATAGCTTTTTGCAATTATTATTACAGGAGGTTCATACCAAATTTTGTTGACATCGCACAAAGCCTTAACGCTCTTTTAAAGAAAAACACAAAATTTAGTTGGGATACAAACTGCCAAATAGCCTTTGATACTTTAAAAAATATACTTATTGAACCTCCAATACTACAGTATCCAGATTTCAAAGAACAGTTTATTCTAACAACTGACGGATCAAATTACGCACAAGGGCAATCCTTTCTCAAGGCAAAATTGGTGAAGACTTTCCCATATCATATGCAAGTAAATCATTGTTAGAACATGACCTAAACAAACCGGTTATAGAAAAAGAACTACTTGCAATCCATTGGGGTATACAATTTTTCCGATCATATCTTTACGGACGGAAATTAACTGTTGTGTTCGACCACAGACCTTTAGTATCTCTATTTTCACACAAAAATCCATCGTCAAAAATGACCAGAATACGAATAGACTTAAGTGATTATGACTTTGACATAATATACAAAAAAGGAAAAATTAATACAAACGCAGATGCTCTATCTAGAATAAAAATCGACTCAGACTTATTAAAACACATGATACCGACAGAAATCGATGAAACCGTCAAAAGAACATTAGTTATCACAAGGGGGATGTCCAACAAAAGGAATGTGGACAACAACAAAGAGAAATGTACTTCTCAGGAGAAGCCTGTACAACTTTAAATCTGGGAATGCATATCCATTAATGACGTCAAAAATATAAAGAAATTAAAATTTAATATGGATAAAAATGCTAGGAATTCAAAAAAATAAATATTGATGATGAAAATTTTGTGCACGTGCAATGCAGCGATAAATCGGCGAATCCAGATTCGAACCAGATGAAGCTTGCATCAGATATAAACAAAAATAATATGTATACGTATACGGGATCTAACGATAATTCAGCGACACTCGAGTCGACACTGAAGAAACTAGTATCCAGAATGAATAAAGAGAATATATATACACTCCAAGCAACAGTTTTGAAGTGGTGTCAATTGACACAGTCGGACCTCTACGAATATCAAATAATAAAATATATACTTTAACCATGCAATGTGAACTGACTTAATTTGTCGTCGCATATCCAATGACATCAAAAGACGCAACAACAACAGCAATGACTTTAATGGAAGAATTTATTTTTAGATATGGACACTTTAAGATGCTAAAATCAGATAAAGGTGCAGAATTCAATAAAGAAATTATGAGTAACGTATGTTCGCTATTAAAGATAAAACAAACATTTTCCTCCCCATATCAATGACAATGAATGGGACAAATGGGTTCCATATTTCACGTTTGCATACAATACAACCCCACATATAGACAATGGGTATTCACCATATGAACGCGTTTATGGAAAATTACCGTGCTTACAGGCAGATACCCTAGCCTAGATAATTATACAAAAATGTATGACTATGTCAACTATGCTCATGAGCTGAGAGTCAAGTTACGCCAAAGAAATGACTATTAAAATAAAAGAAAAAAGAATAGCAACGGAAAATAAGAAATACAATAATATGTTAGATCTAGGAATAGGTGATTTAGTATTACTCAAAGTATTTTGGTCTATTTAAAATAGTAGAAAGAAAAGGAGTCAATTCAGTTATTGATAAAAATGGAATAAGTAAAGAAATACATAATAAACTTCTTAAACCTTATAGACCAAATTATGAATTATATAAAAAAAAAAATATTACATTTTATATAAACATAATATTTTATACCATTTAACAAATCTTTAAAGTTAATAATATAAATACAAATAACTTAACACAAACAAATTTTAACTTGTAAAAAGTAATTTTTCAAATTATGTCTAGTAAAGGGTCCATCTAACGTTTTTTTTCAACTTGTGCTTATTTCCTGAACGGTAACACTTAGGTCATGTCTGATTTGACAGATAATTAGTTTTATCCTTCCGCTGAACGAATATGGTTGTGTATACGCTTGAACAACGCTGGGAAATATTGCGACATTACTTTGAAAATCATGGTAATGTTGCAGAATGTGTGCGAAAATTGCGTACGGATTTTGGAAGAAGAGAAGCACCGTCAGCTCCGTATGTTCGTTATCTTGTGAAAAAAGTGAAAGAAACTGGCATCCTCATTGATAAACCAAAGCGTTAAAAGCCAAAAACAGTGCGTACCCCCGAGAATATTGCTGCTGTGGCAGAAAGTGTGCGTGAAGTGCCATCAACATCAATTCACCGTCATTCTCAACAATTAAACATTTCGGAGACATCATTGAGACGAATTTTGCATAAAGACCTTGGTATGACTCCATACAAAGTCCAATTGGTTCAGGAGTTGAAGCCAACTGACCATCTAATGCGTTTTCGCTTCGCTGAGGGGACCTGCGATCGATTAGAGAAGATGCCGATTTTGCCAAAAAAATCATCTTTTCAGATGAAGCTCATTTTGATCTTGGTGGGTATGTAAACAAGCAAAATTGTCGCATTTGGAGCACAAAAAACCCGCACGCATACATTGAAAAGCCGATACACACAAAACAAGTCACTGTTTGGTGCGGATTTTGGTCCAGAGGCATAACTGGGCGTTTTTCTTTGAAAATGAGCAAGGAGTGGCCGTTACAGTCAATGGCGATCGATATCGGGCCATGTTGAACGAATTTTTGTTCACAAAAATTGAAGAAGAGGATATTAGCAACATTTGGTTTGAACAGGACGGCGCTACGTGCCACACAGCCGAAGCTACACTCGATGTTTTGCACCCTGTTTTTGAAGATCGCATTATCAGCCGCAGAGCTGATGTCGTTTGGCTACTTCGGAGCTGCGATTTGACACCGTTGGACAATTATTTGTGGGGTGCCGTAAAAGATAAGTGTTACGCTGACAAGCCAGAGACAATTGACGCTTTAAAGGACAATATTCGTGAAGCCATTGGACCGATCGTGTAGGCTACTGCATGGGCAACCGAGGCAGCCGTTTGAATGAAATTATTTTCCATTATAACCCGAAAGGATTTTACTTTCAAATAAAAAAAGAAATTTGAGAAAATATTAAGTAGTTTTTTTTTATAGCATTTTCAAAAAAAAAAGTTATTTGGCGACCCGTTATAATAATTTTCAAAATATATTTCACCACCAAAATTTTTCTTAAGGATGAGGGTGTAGTGTATCCACATATGCGCCACCACTGCCCATTTAACAAATGAGTGACAAAACATGTAAAGTGCAATCGAGTATGTTAGTCATAGCATACTATCAACATTCCACTCGATTGCATTGATTCACTCAATAGTAATAAGATCCTAATTTATATTTGTAGCCAATAGGAAAATAGAATAATTTATGAATGTGAATTGAATGTGTAAAAGCAAGATAGAAAATAATTATAACAGTTAGGCAAATAAGTATATAAGGAATATTTTAGATAAATAAAAACAAACTTATATTTTGAATACTGGAAGCAAGAAGTTTTCATTGTCTCAAAGTGACGGCGAGTAATCGCCTAAACCAATACAGCGTGGTACGCTTAAAATACTAATAGCGTGGTACGCTTAAAATACCAAAAAGTAGGGTTTATAAAGTAGGGTTTAACCGCTACATGGCGATCCTGCAAAATACTAAATAATGTCACAGCTGAAAATCGACAGCATTGTAGAGAAGTGGGAAAAGTATCTAGAAGAGCAGTAGAAAATCAAAGAATACATTCACGAAGGACCAAACTCCCCAAGCCGATTACCATCTTTCAATATCAGGAAAGACAAAAAAAACAAAAACAAGCTCTACATGAAATAAGACAAAAACAGCAGACTGGACCACTTAAGTCAAAAAGAAACCGAATACGTGGAGGAAAGCAAGTAAGAGCACAATCTCCATCGTATTATTACCCTCACAACAGACAAAAAAACAAAAAAAAAAAACAACTTATCAATAAGGCAAAAACACTGAAGAGACAACATTATGGGAAAAAGCCAAAGTAAACCGGAAACAGTGGTTAACAACAATAATGTCCAAGAACAACTTACGATGCCAGTTATTTCAGAATCAGTGGTAATAACCGCAGTTTTTTTTTTTTTTTTTTTATATAATTAACGCGCGCACAAGGGATTATGTGTTTCCCTTTTAATGTAGAACACACTGCGCGGGCATTACGAAGAAAGGGAGTGGAGAGATAGGAGGTGCCGATTAACATTGGTTTTGAATGTTTGCAGATCAAAATGGCAAGGGAAAATCCCGCCGGGTAAACTATTCCAAATTCGTGTCGTTCGGCTAAAAAAAGAATCCCTATATTTCACGGTACGTCCGAAATTGGGCTCAAGGGTGAACTGATGAGCATTCCTTGCGAGACGAGTATTACGGGAGAAACTTTAAAGGGGAGGAATGCAACTGGCTACTTCGAGTGAACATTTTTTGTAAAAGAAACGATAAAATAAGGAAAGACATGAAACATTGCGTCGGTGTTCGAGTGGGGCAATTGTTTCAGCGGCAGTTCTATTTCCTATCAATCTTAACGCTCGATTTTGTATTCTATCAAGCAGGTGAAGCGATGTTTGCGAAGCACCTGCCCAGAGGTGGGAGTTATACTCGAGTTTAGGGCGTATAAACGCTTTATAAATTGTAGCCAGATCAGATGGGGAAAAATACTTCTTACACCGATACAGAAAACCTAAGCACTTTGTAGCATTCTTAGCGATCTCAAATATATGGTCGTTCCAACGGAGATCGTCGTTGACACACATACCGAGTACTGAGAGCTTTTCGGTTTCTTCGATGTAAGTGCCATTCATGGACAATGTCATTGGGGGAATGTTTAGCTTTAACGTCAGAAGACAGCATTGAGTTTTCGAAGCATTAAACTCCACACGATTTCTATTACCCCATTTGACAATGCTGTATAAATCGGAGTTTAATGAGCTTGACATACGGCACCGTTGCAAATGTACGTCCGAAGGCGAAGGACGTGAATTATCGAACGAATATGAAAAGCTGAGGGTAGAGTCGTCAGCAAAACAGTTAAGTGGATTAGAAGTAACAGACAGAAGATCATTTATAAAAATGAGGAAAAGAGTCGGAGACAGAACAGAGCCCTGGGGCACACCAGCATTTATTTAATGGGAATCAGACTTGAATCCGTCCAATACAACTTGTATTGAACGGTCCAGGAGATAGCTTCTAATCCAACGAACAAGAGTATTATCGATCCCAAAAGCACGCATTTTCGATAAGAGAGCTTCATGCCAAACTCTATCAAATGCCTTGGAGATATCAAGAGCAATAATCTTACTTTCACCAAAGCGATGTAAAGATTTGTTCCACTGTTCGGTGAGATATGCCATCAGATCACCGGTGGAACGGTTGCTGCGGAAGCCATACTGACGGTCATGGAGAAGCTTACGATCTTCGAGATATTCCTTAAGCTGACGAGTTATCATCACCATCCTCTACGCTGCCTACAAAATAAACAAATATTTTAAGAATTATGTACATAAACATAAAAATCAGATAACCAATGTATAAATTTTTTTTTTATTTTTACTTAACTAAATGGAAGGAATAAAAAACAACTAAGAAAATATTTTCTCAAACATTAAGAAGACTTCAGGTAGACCTTATAAATTTGAAACAGGTAAAGCAAAAATTAAAGAAATAGAAAATCTTAAAGAAATATTTAATAATTTAGAAGATAGTGAAGAAAAAGAAAATAACAAAGCACTTAAATTAGAGTTCGAAGGTATATATAATACCACTAAAAAGCTACTAGAGGACCAACTGCAAGAACACATATTAACTTTTGAAAAAGAAAAAGAAATAAACTATAAAATGGCAGATTTTGATTAAGGAATGGCTATGAAAGCAATTCCAATGTTTTCAGGAAATTTCAAGGAGTTAGATAACTTTCTTAAAATAGTTTAGATAATCAACAAGGGATTTAAAACCACTTGCACACAGCAATTGATAGAATTCGTCTTTCATGTAAAATTAGCAATTTATCTAAAAACAGCATTAGGGAATCCAGACCCCAATAATTTTGAAACCCTTAAACCTTTACTCGAAGAATGATATAAGAGTAATACAACCATTCCTCAAATTCAAAATACCTTATCGAATTTTAGTCAAAGAAATCTTCCAGATAAAAGAATAAGGCGATAATGCTACAAACGTAGAAAAAAAATGGTCTTAACGACAATATAAAACAAACTATTTATGCATCTCAACCTATATCATTAAAAGAAGCAGCAAACTTGGCTATAGAATTAGAAAAAACAAATTCTAACGCACTAATGTACTAAAGACACAACATAAACAGGCTAAACAAATAAAACTCCAATCAAGAAGGCAATGACCGTTACAAATTCCAAGGAAACATGAATCAAAATCGTTACAACAACAACATCCAAAATCAGACTATACCCGCAACAATAACTTCAACTGACATAATAACTGGAACAATAACCGAACCCAAAACGATCTCAAAGACACAATAATCAAAGGCAACATCAAAACCAATCCAGAAATACGAGACAGCAAGTACGGTTATTACATAATGAACAACAAGAGGGAAACAAACATGGCTTGGAATACATGAATATTCCAGACAGGCAAAATTAAAAGTATATAGAATATCGGATAGTAACACAAATTTTATTGTTGCAAAACATAAACAAGAAACATAAAGAAGAAAAATGCGAACTCACTGGTATAACCAATGAGGAAATACATCTTGGGAACACTCGATCTCAATCTCCAGTTATGTGAAACTATCTACATGAATTATAATTAGTAGACTAAAAGTTTCCTATCGAAACAGATGGTATTTTAGGTAGAGATTTTTTTATCGAATTTCTCTGCAAAAAAGATTACGAAACATTTACGATATCATTAAGCGATGAAGAAAAAACAATAACGTTGCCAATGCAATCAAAACCCTTACATGCCCTAAGAATCAAAATACCTGCAAGAACAGAAATGATTCAACCAATTAAACTTCATTTAAGTAATGACACACTTCTTACAAATAAAGAGATAGCGCCAGGTGTATTTACAAGCAACACAATACTAAAAAAAATGGCATGGCGCATATCAAATTGCTCAACACGAACGACAGTGAAGTAATTTTAAACAACGTTACCTTAGACACAGAACCACTTGATAACTATGACATAATGACATATAAAACGAAACCAATAATTATGAGGATCGTTTTAAATAATGAAAAAAACTAATAATAGACTGTAAAGACGATCATGCAAAAAAGGAATTAATTGATATCTTTATAAAATATCAAGAAGTTTTTCATCTAGAAAACGAACCACTAACAATAAACAATTTTTATACTCAGAAAATTGAAACTTCGGATAAAACACCTACACATATAAAAAACTATAGACTTCTCCATGCACTCTTAGAAGTCATATAGAACATTCAAAAATCCCTTTCAACGCACCTCTTTTAATAGTACTAAAAAAAATGTAGCCGACAAAAAGAAAAGGAGAGTAGTAGTAGACTACAGAAAATTAAATGACAAAATAGTGAACGAAAAATTCTCTTTAACACGTTTGCAAGACGTACTTGACAAATTAGGTAGAGCAAAATTGTTTTCAACTTTAGATATGACTAGTTCTTTTCACCAAATAGGACTTCACAAAGATTCAAGACCACTTACGGCATTTTCCACCAAAAACGGACACTGCCTATTTAAAAGACTCCCATTTGAACTAAAAAATTTCGCCCAACAGTTTTCAAAGAATGCTAACCATCGCTCTAGCTGAACTAGAATCAGAAGCCTTCTCATACGTTGATGACATAATAATCTACGGTTGCAGTCTAAAACACTACAACGAAAATCTTGTACGTGTCCTCGAACGACTCAAATACTACAACCTGAAGCTAAATCCAGAAAAATGCAATTTCCTCTGCCCTGAAGTAATATATCTTGGCCACCTAATTACAAGCAATGGCGTAAAAACTGACCCTGCAAAACACAAAACAATAAAAGAGTATCCAATTCCTAAAAATGCAGATGAAGTTAGACGATTCATAGCTTTTTGCAATTATTATTACAGGAGGTTCATACCAAATTTTGTTGACATCGCACAAAGCCTTAACGCTCTTTTAAAGAAAAACACAAAATTTAGTTGGGATACAAACTGCCAAATAGCCTTTGATACTTTAAAAAATATACTTATTGAACCTCCAATACTACAGTATCCAGATTTCAAAGAACAGTTTATTCTAACAACTGACGGATCAAATTACGCACAAGGGCAATCCTTTCTCAAGGCAAAATTGGTGAAGACTTTCCCATATCATATGCAAGTAAATCATTGTTAGAACATGACCTAAACAAACCGGTTATAGAAAAAGAACTACTTGCAATCCATTGGGGTATACAATTTTTCCGATCATATCTTTACGGACGGAAATTAACTGTTGTGTTCGACCACAGACCTTTAGTATCTCTATTTTCACACAAAAATCCATCGTCAAAAATGACCAGAATACGAATAGACTTAAGTGATTATGACTTTGACATAATATACAAAAAAGGAAAAATTAATACAAACGCAGATGCTCTATCTAGAATAAAAATCGACTCAGACTTATTAAAACACATGATACCGACAGAAATCGATGAAACCGTCAAAAGAACATTAGTTATCACAAGGGGGATGTCCAACAAAAGGAATGTGGACAACAACAAAGAGAAATGTACTTCTCAGGAGAAGCCTGTACAACTTTAAATCTGGGAATGCATATCCATTAATGACGTCAAAAATATAAAGAAATTAAAATTTAATATGGATAAAAATGCTAGGAATTCAAAAAAATAAACATTGATGATGAAAATTTTGTGCACGTGCAATGCAGCGATAAATCGGCGAATCCAGATTCGAACCAGATGAAGCTTGCATCAGATATAAACAAAAATAATATGTATACGTATACGGGATCTAACGATAATTCAGCGACACTCGAGTCGACACTGAAGAAACTAGTATCCAGAATGAATAAAGAGAATATATATACACTCCAAGCAACAGTTTTGAAGTGGTGTCAATTGACACAGTCGGACCTCTACGAATATCAAATAATAAAATATATACTTTAACCATGCAATGTGAACTGACTTAATTTGTCGTCGCATATCCAATGACATCAAAAGACGCAACAACAACAGCAATGACTTTAATGGAAGAATTTATTTTTAGATATGGACACTTTAAGATGCTAAAATCAGATAAAGGTGCAGAATTCAATAAAGAAATTATGAGTAACGTATGTTCGCTATTAAAGATAAAACAAACATTTTCCTCCCCATATCAATGACAATGAATGGGACAAATGGGTTCCATATTTCACGTTTGCATACAATACAACCCCACATATAGACAATGGGTATTCACCATATGAACGCGTTTATGGAAAATTACCGTGCTTACAGGCAGATACCCTAGCCTAGATAATTATACAAAAATGTATGACTATGTCAACTATGCTCATGAGCTGAGAGTCAAGTTACGCCAAAGAAATGACTATTAAAATAAAAGAAAAAAGAATAGCAACGGAAAATAAGAAATACAATAATATGTTAGATCTAGGAATAGGTGATTTAGTATTACTCAAAGTATTTTGGTCTATTTAAAATAGTAGAAAGAAAAGGAGTCAATTCAGTTATTGATAAAAATGGAATAAGTAAAGAAATACATAATAAACTTCTTAAACCTTATAGACCAAATTATGAATTATATAAAAAAAAAAATATTACATTTTATATAAACATAATATTTTATACCATTTAACAAATCTTTAAAGTTAATAATATAAATACAAATAACTTAACACAAACAAATTTTAACTTGTAAAAAGTAATTTTTCAAATTATGTCTAGTAAAGGGTCCATCTAACGTTTTTTTTCAACTTGTGCTTATTTCCTGAACGGTAACACTTAGGTCATGTCTGATTTGACAGATAATTAGTTTTATCCTTCCGCTGAACGAATATGGTTGTGTATACGCTTGAACAACGCTGGGAAATATTGCGACATTACTTTGAAAATCATGGTAATGTTGCAGAATGTGTGCGAAAATTGCGTACGGATTTTGGAAGAAGAGAAGCACCGTCAGCTCCGTATGTTCGTTATCTTGTGAAAAAAGTGAAAGAAACTGGCATCCTCATTGATAAACCAAAGCGTTAAAAGCCAAAAACAGTGCGTACCCCCGAGAATATTGCTGTTGTGGCAGAAAGTGTGCTTGAAGTGCCATCAACATCAATTCACCGTCATTCTCAACAATTAAACATTTCGGAGACATCATTGAGACGAATTTTGCATAAAGACCTTGGTATGACTCCATACAAAGTCCAATTGGTTCAGGAGTTGAAGCCAACTGACCATCTAATGCGTTTTCGCTTCGCTGAGGGGACCTGCGATCGATTAGAGAAGATGCCGATTTTGCCAAAAAAATCATCTTTTCAGATGAAGCTCATTTTGATCTTGGCGGGTATGTAAACAAGCAAAATTGTCGCATTTGGAGCACAGAAAACCCGCACGCATACATTGAAAAGCCGATACACCCAAAACAAGTCACTGTTTGGTGCGGATTTTGGTCCAGAGGCATAATTGGGCGTTTTTCTTTGAAAATGAGCAAGGAGTGGCCGTTACAGTCAATGGCGATCGTTATCGGGCCATGTTGAACGAATTTTTGTTCACAAAAATTGAAGAAGAGGATATTAGCAACATTTGGTTTCAACAGGACGACGCTACGTGCCACACAGCCGAAGCTACACTCGATGTTTTGCGCCCTGTTTTTGAAGATCGCATTATCAGCCGCAGAGCTGATGTCGTTTGGCTACTTCGGAGCTGCGATTTGACACCGTTGGACAATTATTTGTGGGGTGCCGTAAAAGATAAGTGTTACGCTGACAATCCAGAGACAATTGACGCTTTAAAGGACAATATTCGTGAAGCCATTGGACCGATCGTGTAGGCTACTGCATGGCCAACCGAGGCAGCCGTTTGAATGAAATTATTTTCCATTATAACCCGAAAGGATTTTACTTTCAAATAAAAAAAGAAATTTGAGAAAATATTCAGTAGTTTTTTTATAGCATTTTCAAAAAAAAAGTTATTTGGCGGACCCGTTATAATAATTTTCAAAATATATTTCACCACCAAAATTTTTCTTAAAGATGAGGGTGTAGTGTATCCACATATGCGCCACCACTGCCCATTTAACAAATGAGTGACAAAACATGTAAAGTGCAATCGAGTATGTTAGTTGTCATACTATCAACATTCCACTCGATTGCATTGATTCACTCAATAGTAATAAGATCCTAATTTATATTTGTAGCCAATAGGAAAATAGAATAATTTATGAATGTGAATTGAATGTGTAAAAGCAAGATAGAAAATAATTATAACAGTTAGGCAAATAAGTATATAAGGAATATTTTAGATAAATAAAAACAAACTTATATTTTGAATACTGGAAGCAAGAAGTTTTCATTGTCTCAAAGTGACGGCGAGTAATCGCCTAAACCAATACAGCGTGGTACGCTTAAAATACTAATAGCGTGGTACGCTTAAAATACCAAAAAGTAGGGTTTATAAAGTAGGGTTTAACCGCTACATGGCGATCCTGCAAAATACTAAATAATGTCACAGCTGAAAATCGACAGCATTGTAGAGAAGTGGGAAAAGTATCTAGAAGAGCAGTAGAAAATCAAAGAATACATTCACGAAGGACCAAATTCCTAAGCCGATTACCATCTTTCAATATCAGGAAAGACAAAAAAAAACAAAAACAAGCTCTACATGAAATAAGACAAAAACAGCAGACTGGACCACTTAAGTCAAAAAGAAACCGAATACGTGGAGGAAAGCAAGTAAGAGCACGATCTCCATCGTATTATTACCCTCACAACAGACAAAAAAACAAAAAAAAAACAACTTATCAATAAGGCGAAAACACTGAAGAGACAACATTATGGGAAAAAGCCAAAGTAAATCGGAAACAGTGGTTAACAACAATAATGTCCAAGAACAACTTACGATGCCAGTTATTTCAGAATCAGTGGTAATAACCGCAGTTTTTTTTTTTTTTTTTTATATAATTAACGCGCGCACAAGGGATTATGTGTTTCCCTTTTAATGTAGAACACACTGCGCGGGCATTACCAAGAAAGGGAGTGGAGAGATAGGAGGTGCCGATTAACATTAGTTTTGAATGTTTGCAGATCAAAATGGCAAGGGAAAATCCCGCCGGGTAAACTATTCCAAATTCGTGTCGTTCGGCTAAAAAAAGAATCCCTATATTTCACGGTACGTCCGAAATTGGGCTCAAGGGTGAACTGATGAGCATTCCTTGCGAGACGAGTATTACGGGAGAAACTTTTAAGGGGAGGAATGCAACTGGCTACTTCGAGTGAACATTTTTTGTAAAAGAAACGATAAAATAAGGAAAGACATGAAACATTGCGTCGGTGTTCGAGTGGGGCAATTGTTTCAGCGGCAGTTCTATTTCCTATCAATCTTAACGCTCGATTTTGTATTCTATCAAGCAGGTGAAGCGATGTTTGCGAAGCACCTGCCCAGAGGTGGGAGTTATACTCGAGTTTAGGGCGTATAAACGCTTTATAAATTGTAGCCAGATCAGATGGGGAAAAATACTTCTTACACCGATACAGAAAACCTAAGCACTTTGTAGCATTCTTAGCGATCTCAAATATATGGTCGTTCCAACGGAGATCGTCGTTGACACACATACCGAGTACTGAGAGCTTTTCGGTTTCTTCGATGTAAGTGCCATTCATGGACAATGGCATTGGGGGAATGTTTAGCTTTAACGTCAGAAGACAGCATTGAGTTTTCGAAGCATTAAACTCCACACGATTTCTATTACCCCATTTGACAATGCTGTATAAATCGGAGTTTAATGAGCTTGACATACGGCACCGTTGCAATTGTACGTCCGAAGGCGAAGGACGTGAATTATCGAACGAATATGAAAAGCTGAGGGTAGAGTCGTCAGCAAAACAGTTAAGTGGATTAGAAGTAACAGACATTTATAAAAATGAGGAAAAGAGTCGGAGACAGAACAGAGCCCTGGGGCACACCAGCATTTATTTAATGGGAATCAGACTTGAATCCGTCCAATACAACTTGTATTGAACGGTCCAGGAGATAGCTTCTAATCCAACGAACAAGAGTATTATCGATCCCAAAAGCACGCATTTTCGATAAGAGAGCTTCATGCCAAACTCTATCAAATGCCTTGGAGATATCAAGAGCAATAATCTTACTTTCATTAAAGCGATGTAAAGATTTGTTCCACTGTTCGGTGAGATATGCCATCAGATCACCGGTGGAACGGTTGCTGCGGAAGCCATACTGACGGTCATGGAGAAGCTTACGATCTTCGAGATATTCCTTAAGCTGACGAGTTATCATCACCATCCTCTACGCTGCCTACAAAATAAACAAATATTTTAAGAATTATGTACATAAACATAAAAATCAGATAACCAATGTATAAATTTTTTTTTTTTATTTTTACTTAACTAAATGGAAGGAATAAAAAAAAACTAAGAAAATATTTTCTCAAACATTAAGAAGACTTCAGGTAGACCTTATAAATTTGAAACAGGTAAAGCAAAAATTAAAGAAATAGAAAATCTTAAAGAAATATTTAATAATTTAGAAGATAGTGAAGAAAAAGAAAATAACAAAGCACTTAAATTAGAGTTCGAAGGTATATATAATACCACTAAAAAGCTACTAGAGGACCAACTGCAAGAACACATATTAACTTTTGAAAAAGAAAAAGAAATAAACTATAAAATGGCAGATTTTGATTAAGGAATGGCTATGAAAGCAATTCCAATGTTTTCAGGAAATTTCAAGGAGTTAGATAACTTTCTTAAAATAGTTTAGATAATCAACAAGGGATTTAAAACCACTTGCACACAGCAATTGATAGAATTCGTCTTTCATGTAAAATTAGCAATTTATCTAAAAACAGCATTAGGGAATCCAGACCCCAATAATTTTGAAACCCTTAAACCTTTACTCGAAGAAAGATATAAGAGTAATACAACCATTCCTCAAATTCAAAATACCTTATCGAATTTTAGTCAAAGAAATCTTTCAGATAAAAGAATAAGGCGATAATGCTACAAACGTAGAAAAAGAATGTGATAAGGAAAATTAACGACATTTATAGTTTAAATATCTTCAAAAATGGTCTTAACGACAATATAAAACAAACTATTTATGCATCTCAACATAAATCATTAAAAGAAGCAGCAAACTTGGCTATAGAATTAGAAAAAACAAATTCTAACGCACTAATGTACTAAAGACACAACACACACAACATAAACAGGCTAAACAAATAAAACTCCAATCAAGAAGGCAATGACCGTTACAAATTCCAAGGAAACATGAATCAAAATCGTTACAACAACAACATCCAAAATCAGATTATACCCGCAACAATAACTTCAACTGACATAATAACTGGAACAATAACCGAACCCAAAACGATCTCAAAGACACAATAATCAAAGGCAACATCAAAACCAATCCAGAAATACGAGACAGCAAGTACGGTTATTACATAATGAACAACAAGAGGGAAACAAACATGGCTTGGAATACATGAATATTCCAGACAGGCAAAATTAAAAGTATATAGAATATCGGATAGCAACACAAATTTTATTGTTGCAAAACATAAACAAGAAACATAAAGAAGAAAAATGCGAACTCACTGGTATAACCAATGAGGAAATACATCTTGGGAACACTCGATCTCAATCTCCAGCTACGTGAAACTATCTACATGAATTATAATTAGTAGACTAAAAGTTTCCTATCGAAACAGATGGTATTTTAGGTAGAGATTTTTTTATCGAATTTCTCTGCAAAAAAGATTACGAAACATTTACGATATCATTAAGCGATGAAGAAAAAACAATAACGTTGCCAATGCAATCAAAACCCTTACATGCCCTAAGAATCAAAATACCTGCAAGAACAGAAATGATTCAACCAATTAAACTTCATTTAAGTAATGACACACTTCTTACAAATAAAGAGATAGCGCCAGGTGTATTTACAAGCAACACAATACTAAAAAAAATGGCATGGCGCATATCAAATTGCTCAACACGAACGACAGTGAAGTAATTTTAAACAACGTTACCTTAGACACAGAACCACTTGATAACTATGACATAATGACATATAAAACGAAACCAATAATTATGAGGATCGTTTTAAATAATGAAAAAAACTAATAATAGACTGTAAAGACGATCATGCAAAAAAGGAATTAATTGATATCTTTATAAAATATCAAGAAGTTTTTCATCTAGAAAACGAACCACTAACAATAAACAATTTTTATACTCAGAAAATTGAAACTTCGGATAAAACACCTACACATATAAAAAACTATAGACTTCTCCATGCACTCTTAGAAGTCATATAGAACATTCAAAAAGCCCTTACAACGCACCTCTTTTAATAGTACTAAAAAAAATGTAGCCGAGAAAAAGAAAAGGAGAGTAGTAGTAGACTACAGAAAATTAAATGACAAAATAGTGAACGAAAAATTCTCTTTAACACGTTTGCAAGACGTACTTGACAAATTAGGTAGAGCAAAATTGTTTTCAACTTTAGATATGACTAGTTCTTTTCACCAAATAGGACTTCACAAAGATTCAAGACCACTTACGGCATTTTCCACCAAAAACGGACACTGCCTATTTAAAAGACTCCCATTTGAACTAAAAAATTTCGCCCAACAGTTTTCAAAGAATGCTAACCATCGCTCTAGCTGAACTAGAATCAGAAGCCTTCTCATACGTTGATGACATAATAATCTACTGTTGCAGTCTAAAACACTACAACGAAAATCTTGTACGTGTCCTCGAACGACTCAAATACTACAACCTGAAGCTAAATCCAGAAAAATGCAATTTCCTCTGCCCTGAAGTAATATATCTTGGCCACCTAATTACAAGCAATGGCGTAAAAACTGACCCTGCAAAACACAAAACAATAAAAGAGTATCCAATTCCTAAAAATGCAGATGAAGTTAGACGATTCATAGCTTTTTGCAATTATTATTACAGGAGGTTCATACCAAATTTTGTTGACATCGCACAAAGCCTTAACGCTCTTTTAAAGAAAAACACAAAATTTAGTTGGGATAAAAACTGCCAAATAGCCTTTGATACTTTAAAAAATATACTTATTGAACCTCCAATACTACAGTATCCAGATTTCAAAGAACCGTTTATTCTAACAACTGACGGATCAAATTACGCACAAGGGCAATCCTTTCTCAAGGCAAAATTGGTGAAGACTTTCCCATATCATATGCAAGTAAATCATTGTTAGAACATGACCTAAACAAACCGGTTATAGAAAAAGAACTACTTGCAATCCATTGGGGTATACAATTTTTCCGATCATATCTTTACGGACGGAAATTAACTGTTGTGTTCGACCACAGACCTTTAGTATCTCTATTTTCACACAAAAATCCATCGTCAAAAATGACCAGAATACGAATAGACTTAAGTGATTATGACTTTGACATAATATACAAAAAAGGAAAAATTAATACAAACGCAGATGCTCTATCTAGAATAAAAATCGACTCAGACTTATTAAAACACATGATACCGACAGAAATCGATGAAACCGTCAAAAGAACATTAGTTATCACAAGGGGGATGTCCAACAAAAGGAATGTGGACAACAACAAAGAGAAATGTACTTCTCAGGAGAAGCCTGTACAACTTTAAATCTGGGAATGCATATCCATTAATGACGTCAAAAATATAAAGAAATTAAAATTTAATATGGATAAAAATGCTAGGAATTCAAAAAAATAAATATTGATGATGAAAATTTTGTGCACGTGCAATGCAGCGATAAATCGGCGAATCCAGATTCGAACCAGATGAAGCTTGCATCAGATATAAACAAAAATAATATGTATACGTATACGGGATCTAACGATAATTCAGCGACACTCGAGTCGACACTGAAGAAACTAGTATCCAGAATGAATAAAGAGAATATATATACACTCCAAGCAACAGTTTTGAAGTGGTGTCAATTGACACAGTCGGACCTCTACGAATATCAAATAATAAAATATATACTTTAACCATGCAATGTGAACTGACTTAATTTGTCGTCGCATATCCAATGACATCAAAAGACGCAACAACAACAGCAATGACTTTAATGGAAGAATTTATTTTTAGATATGGACACTTTAAGATGCTAAAATCAGATAAAGGTGCAGAATTCAATAAAGAAATTATGAGTAACGTATGTTCGCTATTAAAGATAAAACAAACATTTTCCTCCCCATATCAATGACAATGAATGGGACAAATGGGTTCCATATTTCACGTTTGCATACAATACAACCCCACATATAGACAATGGGTATTCACCATATGAACGCGTTTATGGAAAATTACCGTGCTTACAGGCAGATACCCTAGCCTAGATAATTATACAAAAATGTATGACTATGTCAACTATGCTCATGAGCTGAGAGTCAAGTTACGCCAAAGAAATGACTATTAAAATAAAAGAAAAAAGAATAGCAACGGAAAATAAGAAATACAATAATATGTTAGATCTAGGAATAGGTGATTTAGTATTACTCAAAGTATTTTGGTCTATTTAAAATAGTAGAAAGAAAAGGAGTCAATTCAGTTATTGATAAAAATGGAATAAGTAAAGAAATACATAATAAACTTCTTAAACCTTATAGACCAAATTATGAATTATATAAAAAAAAAATATTACATTTTATATAAACATAATATTTTATACCATTTAACAAATCTTTAAAGTTAATAATATAAATACAAATAACTTAACACAAACAAATTTTAACTTGTAAAAAGTAATTTTTCAAATTATGTCTAGTAAAGGGTCCATCTAACGTTTTTTTTCAACTTGTGCTTATTTCCTGAACGGTAACACTTAGGTCATGTCTGATTTGACATTTAATTAGTTTTATCCTTCCGCTGAACGAAAATGGTTGTGTATACGCTTGCACAACGCTGGGAAATATTGCGACATTACTTTGAAAATCATGGTAATGTTGCAGAATGTGTGCGAAAATTGCGTACGGATTTTGGAAGAAGAGAAGCACCGTCAGCTCCGTATGTTCGTTATCTTGTGAAAAAAGTGAAAGAAACTGGCATCCTCATTGATAAACCAAAGCGTTAAAAGCCAAAAACATTGCGTACACCCGAGAATATTGCTGCTGTGGCAGAAAGTGTGCGTGAAGTGCCATCAACATCAATACACCGTCATTCTCAACAATTAAACATTTCGGAGACATCATTGAGACGAATTTTGCATAAAGGCCTTGGTATGACTCCATACAAAGTCCAATTGGTTCAGGAGTTGAAGCCAACTGACCATCTAATGCGTTTTCGCTTCGCTGAGGGGACCTGCGATCGATTAGAGAAGATGCCGATTTTGCCAAAAAAATCATCTTTTCAGATGAAGCTCATTTTGATCTTGGTGGGTATGTAAACAAGCAAAATTGTCGCATTTGGAGCACAAAAAACCCGCACGCATACATTGAAAAGCCGATACACACAAAACAAGTCACTGTTTGGTGCGGATTTTGGTCCAGAGGCATAACTGGGCGTTTTTCTTTGAAAATGAGCAAGGAGTGGCCGTTACAGTCAATGGCGATCGTTATCGGGCCATGTTGAACGAATTTTTGTTCACAAAAATTGAAGAAGAGGATATTAGCAACATTTGGTTTGAACAGGACGGCGCTACGTGCCACACAGCCGAAGCTACACTCGATGTTTTGCGCCCTGTTTTTGAAGATCGCATTATCAGCCGCAGAGCTGATGTCGTTTGGCTACTTCGGAGCTGCGATTTGACACCGTTGGACAATTATTTGTGGGGTGCCGTAAAAGATAAGTGTTACGCTGACAAGCCAGAGACAATTGACGCTTTAAAGGACAATATTCGTGAAGCCATTGGACCGATCGTGTAGGCTACTGCATGGCCAACCGACGCAGCCGTTTGAATTAAATTATTTTCCATTATAACCCGAAAGGATTTTACTTTCAAATAAAAAAAGAAATTTGAGAAAATATTAGGTAGTTTTTTTTTATAGCATTTTCAAAAAAAAAAGTTATTTGGCGACCCGTTATAATAATTTTCAAAATATATTTCACCACCAAAATTTTTCTTAAGGATGAGGGTGTAGTGTATCCACATATGCGCCACCACTGCCCATTTAACAAATGAGTGACAAAACATGTAAAGTGCAATCGAGTATGTTAGTCATAGCATACTATCAACATTCCACTCGATTGCATTGATTCACTCAATAGTAATAAGATCCTAATTTATATTTGTAGCCAATAGGAAAATAGAATAATTTATGAATGTGAATTGAATGTGTAAAAGCAAGATAGAAAATAATTATAACAGTTAGGCAAATTAGTATATAAGGAATATTTTAGATAAATAAAAACAAACTTATATTTTGAATACTGGAAGCAAGAAGTTTTCATTGTCTCAAAGTGACGGCGAGTAATCGCCTAAGCCAATACAGCGTGGTACGCTTAAAATACTAATAGCGTGATACGCTTAAAATACCAAAAAGTAAGGTTTAAAAAGTAGGGTTTAACCACTACACCAGTATGGACTCGTAAACAGGTTTTCAGTTCGATACTGATGGTACAAAATGTTTGTACTTTAGTCCTTCTACAAGAATCTGTTATCATTTTGCGACGCCAAAGTTATCGTACTCTTGCCAAGAATTTTTGAAAAAAAGAAATCAGTGTAATATTGAAGGTGCCATTAAATATCTTTTTGTAGAGCAAGATATCTCTTCTTTTATTTATTTTTTGAACAGAGCTGTTGTAGGAAACAATTTTTGAAAATTTAATTTTTATTGTTAATTGTTTTCAAAATTAAGTGCTCTGCTCAAAAGCAGAAAATTGGTTGCTCAATTGAGACATTTTAAAATAAAGAAAACTACTTTTTTCTAAAAAATGCACTTTTTTTAATTCTAACATGACTGTACTTATTGTACTTCTGGGTGAATTCTATTCTACGGGTGCCGTCAAGACTATGGGTTCTACCTGCAATTTTTTTTTACTGAAATACAAAAAAAAAACGTTTGAAATAATACCCACAGGTATAAATAAAAGGCATGCATTTTTATTAAATAACCATTTCCAATTTGAGTGTCAACTCGTCAACGATCACGATTTCAAACTACTTAATTCGAGAAGAATAAACGCACTTCTGCTACGATCTCCTATGAATCACCCTGTATTTTGCAATCATCACGCCAATTCTGATTAACATACATAACCCTTATTTGCTCCTTTATAATTTGGATTCCACAAAAAACAGGATTTTGTTGTAAGAAATGCAACAAAATAACTGGACAAGCATTGCATGCTTGCCGTCTTGCCGACTGACAACGCGATGACACGACCGATTCTACGATAAGTATACGAAATTGAACCCTAAATATACCATGCCACAAACCATGATTGCCATTTTGATAATTTTTGTTGTACCTTCTTTATGTTTAAATATATTTCATATTGTTTATTCTATACAAAAAAATTAAATAAGTCCTTCTATTAGCTAGTGTGTTGTATTAATTTTTTTTACAGATTTAGAGTATATCTTTTCAATTGGCAAAAATGGCAACAACAAGTGCACCTAAAAGTCCATCAAGTCTACCCTTTCAAAAATAAAAAAAGTGCATAAACCTACACAACATTATTTTTGTATCTGCCTCTACCCTTTGTCGATCTCATCCCCCAAGCACAATACACAAAATACCATTTGCCTGTGTGAATGTGTACCTAACTGTTGCTGATCGCTTTCTAAACACGACAAAAAATATGGATACATATTTCAATCGATTTCCCAGGCATAAAACTTAAAATGTTTATTTTTTATAGCACATATATAATTATTGGCTTCGTAAAAAGGGTTATTTGACTTTGTTACCTTTTGTACTTAAGAAGTTGTATCAAATAGAGCATTCATATCTTTTAATGAATTTCCTGTATTTTTCATAATATTTGATTTTTTTTTTTGGGAACGAATAATAAGACAATCAAGAAACGAACATCTTGGTCTCATCTCTATTTAAAGAAAAAATGATGGTACTACAAGTTAAACTTAATTCAAACATTTCAAATGCTCCAGAGATATACAGAGATTTTACAAAATAGTTCGCTTTTCTCACACAATCCAAAATGATTCAATAAACCAAGTAAATTTTTTTTCTTGTACACAAAATCTTGTGCAAGACAGAGGCATTGCGAAATAAATCAACCAAAATGTTTCTTCATTCCAATGCAACACAGCTACATATCGAAATAACTTCATTTCTTTTGATGCAACAGAGATTCAAACCGAAATAACTCTCTAAGTCTAAAAGATTATTCCAGTGCAAGAAAGAGATAAGTGACAAAAATTAAAAAATTTCAGTGCAACACAGTGGCAAAACAAAAGAGAGTTTTCATTATTCTGAATTGTTTTTGCGGCAATTCGTTCATTTGCTCTGAAAAAAATATTCTAGAATTATCAACTTAAAATGGATAATTCTCGTGGCTTAACTATTTTGAAAAAGGTAAACGATAAATTATAAGTTGTGAATGAAACCCTTACTTTTGGCCCGGAACTAGTCGAGGTAACTACTTGTTTTTTTTTTATGATAAAACTTGTTCAATAGACCGTCTATTCTACTCGGTTTGAGCCAACCTTCGAGACCACGATTATTGATGGTGAAATAATAGCTGAAGTGGAAAGTAACATAGGTGAGGCCGATAATGTGCAGGGAGTTGAGGTTGATGTGGCTGAGGATGAGGATGAGGAGCTTGAAGTCGATACAAGCGAAGAAGTCTTCGTAGCTGAGAGGGTTGGGGAGCAAAGTGTTGAGGAAGAAATTTTAGCTGGAACTATGGCTGAGGTGGTTGAGGATGAAAATATTGAAGAAGAGAGTTTGGCTGAAATTGAGGCTGATGTTGTCGACGAGGAAAATGTTGCAAAAGAGATTTTGGCTCAAAATGAGGATTAGTTTGGAAATCTTCAAGATAACACAGAAGTAATTTTTTTTTTATTAACTTGGAATTAATCCCTTTTCATTCTTTAGCTTGATGAAAAACTTCTTAGTAGGAAACGCCGCCGGGACCGAAAACTTGGACCAGGAATTTAAATAAAATGAAGCGGAATTTAGGAGAGTGTTATAAGAACCTTGAATCAGGAAAGTCTTTTCCTGCTAAATCTGTCCAGCTGGGATGCGCAGTTGAGTGCTCAATTAATTTCAACTGCAGTGAAAGGGAAGAGATTTTTATGAAATACTGGCAGTTGGGAGACGTTACCAAGCAAAGAGAATTTGTAACTAACAGTGTTGACGCTGTGAGACCAAAATACAGGTATATTAGAGAGGATTCAAGTCGAAAAAATAACATTGCATATCACTTTAAAAAAAAATTAACATCCTATTCGCGTTTGCAAAAAAGTTCTTTGCAATACCTTAAATATTTCGGCCAAAATTATCCAAACTGCTCTTTCTAAGTTTGTTAACAATGTCATTCAACCTAATCTAAGAGGTACTCATAAAAATCTCCAATCCGTATCTGCAGAGCTACACGAAGGCATAAAATGTCACATTCACAGTTTTGAACGTATAGAATCGCACTATTTAAGAAACCAAACAAAAACGGAGTTTAAACGTAAGCTCGATGTACATGATGTATAAAGAAAAATGCATCGGTGAAGGAGTCGAATATGCAAAACAACACATTTATGAACACAACCAAGAACTTAAAAGTACTGTGCATGCATTTACAGGCTGTGATTTCAGTGCCCTGTGGAGACGTCTGTTCATTTTTCTATAAGAGGAGTCTTCTTTGTTTCAATTTCACCATTTTTGAACTTTTTACAAATGTAGGTTTCGCCCAAGCATGAACGGTGGGCTCATCAGTTAGACCGTTCATGCTCTTCTTAGACGCACAAAAAGGTCGATGTTTATCGACTCTTAATAAAACCCATTGCAATAAGCAAATGTGAATTATATTGATTTAGGGAACTTTGGTTAAAGTTGGGCACTTAAATTTAGTTGTTTTGCTCGTGGACCAGCAAATTCAATAAAAATATATTGAAACAACAACAACTATTGCTAGTTGTTTGTTGTTGTTTTTTTTATGCTTGGGCGAAACGCACATATTGGAGTAAAGGACACTAAACCTTTAAATTGAATTTTATTCAAGAAAACTCCACAAAAAAAAACAACAACAAACAACTAGCAATAGTTGAAAAAAACAAAGCAAGATGCTTAAAATCTGGGCCTATTTTCACCTGTTACCAGCTTGTACCCATACTTCAACTGGCAAAAAAACAAAGCCCTTTTATAAAGTGCATCAACTCCAAACAAATGAGGTGTATGATCTCAAGGACCTATGCCCAAAAACGGGAAAGAATTTCACAAGGAACGAATTTGGAGAAAAAGTGTTATGGGCTGATGTTAAAGAACTTAATTCCTTACTGCACTGAATTTTTTAAACTTATATAAGTGACATTTTAACTTTTCACTCTATTGCATATAAATTTATTTTCAAACCTTGAAAATAACTAAAAAAATTCGATTATTTAATCGATTGAAATATTTGTAATACAAACTTTTTAAAAAATCTTAAGTTTCATTATTTTGTTCTTATTATTCCGTTTACAATTCAAAATTTTGTTTTTCTTGTAAAAAGTTACAGTAAAAAGTATAATTCCGAAATCTTATGGTAATTTATCTCAAAATGCATTTTTTTGATTTATTGATCTATTGTACTGAGGGTGCGATATATGTGCTATCACCTGAAATTAAATAATTTTTTTTATAACATTTTTTTTGCGTCACGAAGACGAAAAATATAAGTATGTTTTTTTCGAAACATGTTAAGTTTTGTGCCTGGGAAATCGATTAAAATATTATTGAAGTTTTTGAAATATTTTTTTTATAAAAGGCAAATATATGTTTGAGCTAGCCAGGGTTTTAGAATTGATTTTAATCTCCTGTAATATACTTAGAAATGCACTTCAAAATCTAAATATTTGAAATGCAATTGTGAGCGAAGCACAGCCAATAAAAGTACAACATATTTTTTTTATTTTTTTCCGATGATTTTTGTATGGTTTTCAAAAACCAAAATATTATTTTTACAATCGGTCTTTTTAATTTTAAGTTTTAAAAAGTTGTCTATTTTAACTTTTTTACTTGGAAATTTCCCATATGACACACACATAGAAAATTGTAGTTCAAGGGAACTCCACCGTCATATTTGGTGGTGCTACTGCTGGGTTGGGTATTTTTTTCTCTTCGCACATACATCATGTACCTAATGTTCCTTCACTTCATGTTTTACGATTTAAACTCTCATACAGTTTTTTCTATTGACTGTTGGGAGGATTAACTAATAGAAGCATTTTCTTGTATGCAGCAATGCAATGGTGTTCTAGTGGTACACACAATCACTTTATAATGGGTATGCAGTTTTTTGTGCGGGCGCGGGTTGGACAATCCTGAAATCTTTTATGCCATTGCTAAAAAATTGCTTTGTTTGTTTTGGTTAGGTAGCGGGTACTGAATTTAAAATTGTTCAATTGCTTGCATAATAATTATTGCGTCATAATGGTGTTCGCAATTCCACTTTGGTGTAAAATACTTTTCTATTTTTGATTGTCAAGTGGCTAGTTCAAAAATATACATGTGTATGTATTACCTATCAGCAAGGAGGAAAATAGATAGATTGTTTCCGTGGTTGCCTATTACACATGAACTTTGTTGGTAAAGCGTTAGAGTGGGTGAAAAGACTTGCGATTATAGGTACTATAATACAAATTATGGATTCGTGAAAAAAACAACAGACATGACATTACGATGATAGAGAAGTCGAAAAAGTGGGTCCGGAAATACGGTTCATCTGTCTGTCTGTCTGTCTGTTCGCACCTCTACAGCCTAAACGGATGGGCCGATTTGTTTCAAACTTGGTATTTAGTATTTATTTGGCAGTATCTCAGGGTACGTTTTTCATTTTTGCTCTAGGTCGAAAAATAACGGTACCTGCCATACAATTTTTAAAAAAAAGTTGGATTTTCTCGACAAATAAAAAAAAACGTCTAGTCTCATTGATCCCTCGTTGCTTCTCGCGTGCTAGTCATCACCACATGCTTGTTGAGAAAGACCGCGAGTTTTCAATTTTAGGGTTGTTTTTTGTGTGTGATTCTTCTTACACTCTAGTCTCTATGCGCGTGCGCGATACAAAAAATCCTTATCCTCATGAAAGAGATCACGACAACGAGGAACTTTTGTTTTTGTTTTGTGTACACAACAAATTTCCTAGAAAGGGATGTTTTTACACCAATACATGCAAACGTTTTTGAGTTTGCTTCTGCGGGAGACCTACCCTTAAGTAATTGTCCCAAGTTATATGTAATAACATCTCCGTGAAATAGGAAACAATCCTGCAATTTCTCTCATCTCTAAAGGATAATTATTCTTCGACAACAGTAATATTAAAAAAAATTAGTAATGTGTTAGCCAAACCTCTCGAATATTTGTTAAGGCTCACTTTTCGGTCTAGTGAATTCCCTTCCTTACGGAAGAAATCGTTTATCATTCCAGTCTTTGAAAAATGAGAAAAGTCATACATTCCGAAATATAGACCAGTTTCCGAATTGTCCTATATTCTTAAACTTTTTGAACAAGTCATTTGTGAAAGCCTGTCTTTCCTTTCAAAGAACATAATATGTGAACAACTTGGTTTTGTGCAAGAAAGATCAATAACTTCGAACCTTGTTACATTTTTGCACAAATGTTCAAATGCTCTGGAAAATGGAAATGAGGTGAATCGCATATGTACTCTGACTTTTTTAAAGCATTTGACCATCTTAGGCATAGCCTTATTTTGTTTAAATTAAGAGCCTATGGGTTCCATCTTTTCTTATTACATGGATCGCATCCTATCTAAAAAACAAATCTTATCAAGTGATATTTCAAAATTTCCTTTCTAATCGTTTTAATGCTCACTCTGGTGTACCCATTTATTCTTGCAATAAATGATGTAACATCTTGTATTCATCACAGTGAAATTCTTTTATTTGCTGACGATCTTCAAACCAATTAAATCTGCAAATAATAACATTCTTCTTCAAACCGATATTACCAGGTTCGGTACTTGGTGTTGCAAAAATTGTTTAACTCTTAATGCTATTAAATGTCAAACTATGACATATTGTTACGAAAAGCGACAGCACTGACCTTTTTTGTTCCTATCTTTGTTGCAATACTTATGGCTTAGAGCTTAGATTGGAACAAAAAGGGAAAATGTCAATGCCGTTTTGAAGTGAAATGTAAATAGCAAGTTAATGAGAAAAAAGAGAAAAAGTTTAAACTTAGTATGTGTTGTGAGGCTTTTCAAATTTAAACTTAAAATAAGTAAATATAATTGTGCAAAGTTCGTATCCCAAAAAATTACTTAATCTGCGAGGAGAACAGGATTTCCTAAAAAGGAAGACCAATCAGGGAAAGGATTAAACCACGAGTTCGTATCTTGCTTGCTGTGGCTGTTCTGGATTTAAGTATTATGGGTTTATATTAAGTTATTTTAAATTTATTTTTAGTGTATTTTAAGTTAGTTATAAGTAGTTTAAGATAGGTTAAAAAAATTGGATCAGAAACTCAGTTTCAATTTTTCTGGGTAAAAATTAAACCCCTTTAATATAAATTTAAGTTATTTTTAGGCCGAATTAAATTAAAATTAATATATAGAATAATTTAGAGCGCCCGCATAGGGCCAGTAATTTAATTAAGTTGATAGATTTAACTTCTTTTTAAAACTTTTGTCTAGATTTAAGTAGTAATGAGTAAAGTTAAAAAAAAAAGCACCCGCTCATGGCACGAAGGCCCACGAGTTCGAATCCCAGCGCCGGCTTAAATATATAATTCTAATGGGGATCATTGCGCTAGCGTAATCATATTGTAGGCAGTGATGACAAGCAAAAGAAATATTCTCCTAAGTAGAATTATATATATATACAATATACATACGTACATAAAAAAAATAATGTTAAACTAACTTAATAATATTTAATTATATTGCGGATAAATTTGAACGATTAATACTGATTATTGTTTAGTTAAAAATAGAGTAAAATAGTTTAAGAAGAAATAACTTTTTATTACATAGAATGATAACAAAAATGTGAGAGATGAAAGATGGCTTGTAGGGTGGGTAGAGGTGCAGTTCCGCGGACGAAGAACACCATCGTCAAAGTATGGCATGATCTTTTTTTTTTGTGCTCTGACAGGGGTCAAGATCCTACTCCCTCCGACGAGCGTGAGGCCGGTTAAGCATGCCAGCAACGAACAAAGGAGTTGGCAACAAAGGAGCTTGCAAACAAAAATGGCGCCCAACTTGCTTGGCTTCGCTTTTATTTATTTTTTACTTTTTAGATTCAGTTTTAATTTTTTTTTTATTTTCTTTTAACTTTTATTTGTTTTGTTTACTAATTTTTAATTTTTTTAATTTTCTTTTGATTTTTGATTTGATAGCATAATGGAACTAACTTTCCGTAATAAGTCCCCTTAGCTGAGGGTAGATCTTGGTGCTGCGTTGCGATGACGGAAGTAAGTTTCCAAAAAAAATTAAGACATGTTGTTTAGCGGTCTGAGTTGTAAAGCTGGTAGATTATGCTGGCATCAATGCCCAGATTCGTGAAGACACCATCTAAAGAAAAATAATGATGGAAGTCGAAGAGGATTCACGTTGAGTCTTCAAGAGAATCTTTCTATCTACAAAGCGAACTTTCTAGAACCGGTTTCGAATCAAGTTTTGGTTTCAAATCGTCCTATAAAAGAAAGCAACATTTTAATTTTTTTTGTAAAGTAGATTCAATAGTTAAATTAGTTTACCAGTTTTTTTTTGGCTCGTGGAACTTCGCCATCTTCTATTTCCGACATTTCATTCTTTCCTTTCCAGAGTAGTTGATTCTCATCCAAATCCATACATGAAAATATTTTTTTTTTAAACATTTTTAACATTTTGTTACCAAATTTCTTTGTGTTGTTATTTTTTCTATTATTAATTTCAGTTAGTTTAAAGTTTTTTTTATAACTTTAATTTTGATGAGTGTTTTTTTTTAATTAGTCTATATTTTTTTTTTTGATTAATTACATTTTATACCTCATTTTTTTAATTTTTTTTAGTTATAGATTTTTTTTTATTACTTTAGTTTGCTTTCACATTTTTTTTTTAAGATTTAACATTACTTTTTTAATTTATTGTGAAGTTTTGGCCTGGGGTTTGACAAATAAAACTCAATCAAAACTCCAAAATAATACAACAATTCTCTTTATTTTATGAAACACAACGTCTTTCATTTGAGTTTAAAAAAACAGCAAATTTAACTTATTCCACTTATTTACAATTTAAAAACGTTTTTCTAATTCAACACTTTTTCTTTAATCTCAGTTCAATCCCTTTTTACTAACGCTTCCAGTTGTTAACAATTCCACTTTCGAAAATAAACTAAACTTAATGCTATCTACTCTTGTATTTATTCAAATTTTCAAACTTCTGGAAGCCGTCTGGTTCTGGCGCAATCTAAGCTTTCGGTACTAATTCGAGTCTCGAATTAGTACTTCAAGTTCGATTTAGTACTCAGTCAAAACATTGCAAATGTGTGTCATACTTTTAGGAGCATGGTTTCTGTACACAATAAATGTTGGTCGTTGTACACAATGAATCCCACAGATGTCGTTAATTTACAAACAAATTGTATCCTCCGAATATCTTATCATTTTGTTGCCACATGTTATTGTCACCCTCTTAGTTTTGTTCGTCCCGAACAAGCTTATCAACTTTGTTTCCGTGGTAACGGTGCAGGCGATCCACATGGAAAATTTTAATTTTTGCTCGTGGTCCTCGTTGGATTCGAAAAACGACATCATTAAGGCGCGTAACTACTTGGAAGGGACCTTCCCAGTCCTGCTGAAGCTTGGCCAATTTTCCCTTTCTGCGATGTGGGTTTTAAAGCCATACCAGATCTCCCTCGTTGAATTCAGGTGCTCTCGCATCGTATCTGGTCTTCATGTGGTCACTCGCAATTTTTAAGTTGTTTCTTTATCTCTAATGAATGTCATTGATCCTTTTTCTAAGATCCAACACGTAGTCCTCTTCACATTTTGGGTCTTCAATAGGAAATCCGAATTTTAGGTCACTTGGAAGCCGGGCAGTTCTTCCAAATAGAATTTCGGATGAAGTGTATCCAGTTGTACTATGAACGGCATTCCAGTAGGCCATAAGAAATAAAGGAATTCGCCGATCCCAATGCCGTTGGTTCTCGTTCACGACTTTGGACAGATGTTCCTTCAAGGTCTTGTTAAATCGTTCCACCATTCCATCAGACTGTGGATGAATAGGTGTTGTCCTTGTTTTCTTTAACCCGAGTGATGCGCATAATTCCTGGAATACCTTCGACTTGAAGTTTCGCCCTTGGTCGGAATGCAATTCCATAGGCACCCTGAACCTGGAGACCCAGTGGTTCATTATCTGCTCGACAACGGTCTTAGCTTCTTGATTGGGTATCGCAAACGCCTCGGGCCACTTGCTGAAGTAGTCCATGATAACAAGGATGTAACGGCTACCGTTTTCAGTTTCGGGAACGGTCCTGTGATGTCAACGGCGATTCTTTCAAACGGGTCGCTCAAGTTGTACTGGTGCATTTTACCCCGTGTTTTGACTTTGGGTCCCTTGCTAGCCGCGCATGTTGTGCACTTTCGACACCAGGTCTCCACATCGTCTCTTGTGCTTAGCCAATAAAAGCGTTCCCGTACCTTTTCTAGTGTTTTGTTGATTCCCAAGTGCCCACCGGATACTCCATCATGCATTTCTCGTAGGATCTCCTCTAATTTCGATCGTGGAACCACCAGCTGCGAAACACCATCTTCCACATCGAGAGAGTCCACTGCGCGAGTTATATGAACCATAACAACAACACGACCAACACCCAAATCAATCCCAAAGCTTAGGTGAACCTTATTCGTCAGCACAATCCAGCAATGAGCAGCAACAACGAGTCAATCACCCAGTGTTCCATTTAACATGTTATTATTTTATTTTTGCTTATTAATCGAATTGTTATTATAAATACAAACTGTAACAGGTCAATCAACCAGAGTGTTCTTTTACTTCATTCCTTTACACTTTTTCATTTTGCTTATTAATCGAATAAATATTATAAATACAAATTGTAGTATTGATAAGAGTTGAGTTATTTTTGTTGAATAAAAGCGAGTAGTCGCACTTAACATAAAAGTGGAATTTGTTTTTTTTAATACCAACGCAGCACACACCTTTACTGGCGCAGTCGAGACGGGACAAGTTTAAGTTTCGAAGGATTATCGAAAAACCTTGATGAAAAGAACCGGTGTGAAAATAAAAAAGCCGCTGAAAATTATTTCGGGCTTAATCTCGGGATATAAAAACAAACCATTAAAAAAAAAGAACTTTCGAAGGTTAATCGAAAAAATAATTTTTTTGTGTTGTGCGACTACGGCGAAGCAAATTATTTACGAAAAAGTTTCGAAGGATTATCGTTGTAGTTGTTGTTGTTGTTGTTGTTGTTGGTGTTGTTGTTGTTGTTGTTGTTGTTGTTGTTGTTGTTGTTGTTGTTGTTGTTGTTGTTGTTGTTGTTGTTGTTGTTGTTGTTGTTGTTGTTGTTGTTGTTGTTGTTGTTGTTGTTGTTGTTGTTGTTGTTGTTGTTGTTGTTGTTGTTGTTGTTGTTGTTGTTGTTGTTGTTGTTGTTGTTGTTGTTGTTGTTGTTGTTGTTGTTGTTGTTGTTGTTGTTGTTGTTGTTGTTGTTGTTGTTGTTGTTGTTGTTGTTGTTGTTGTTGTTGTTGTTGTTGTTGTTGTTGTTGTTGTTGTTGTTGTTGTTGTTGTTGTTGTTGTTGTTGTTGTTGTTGTTGTTGTTGTTGTTGTTGTTGTTGTTGTTGTTGTTGTTGTTGTTGTTGTTGTTGTTGTTGTTGTTGTTGTTGTTGTTGTTGTTGTTGTTGTTGTTGTTGTTGTTGTTGTTGTTGTTGTTGTTGTTGTTGTTGTTGTTGTTGTTGTTGTTGTTGTTGTTGTTGTTGTTGTTGTTGTTGTTGTTGTTGTTGTTGTTGTTGTTGTTGTTGTTGTTGTTGTTGTTGTTGTTGTTGTTGTTGTTGTTGTTGTTGTTGTTGTTGTTGTTGTTGTTGTTGTTGTTGTTGTTGTTGTTGTTGTTGTTGTTGTTGTTGTTGTTGTTGTTGTTGTTGTTGTTGTTGTTGTTGTTGTTGTTGTTGTTGTTGTTGTTGTTGTTGTTGTTGTTGTTGTTGTTGTTGTTGTTGTTGTTGTTGTTGTTGTTGTTGTTGTTGTTGTTGTTGTTGTTGTTGTTGTTGTTGTTGTTGTTGTTGTTGTTGTTGTTGTTGTTGTTGTTGTTGTTGTTGTTGTTGTTGTTGTTGTTGTTGTTGTTGTTGTTGTTGTTGTTGTTGTTGTTGTTGTTGTTGTTGTTGTTGTTGTTGTTGTTGTTGTTGTTGTTGTTGTTGTTGTTGTTGTTGTTGTTGTTGTTGTTGTTGTTGTTGTTGTTGTTGTTGTTGTTGTTGTTGTTGTTGTTGTTGTTGTTGTTGTTGTTGTTGTTGTTGTTGTTGTTGTTGTTGTTGTTGTTGTTGTTGTTGTTGTTGTTGTTGTTGTTGTTGTTGTTGTTGTTGTTGTTGTTGTTGTTGTTGTTGTTGTTGTTGTTGTTGTTGTTGTTGTTGTTGTTGTTGTTGTTGTTGTTGTTGTTGTTGTTGTTGTTGTTGTTGTTGTTGTTGTTGTTGTTGTTGTTGTTGTTGTTGTTGTTGTTGTTGTTGTTGTTGTTGTTGTTGTTGTTGTTGTTGTTGTTGTTGTTGTTGTTGTTG
Organism: Platycheirus rosarum; assembly: GCA_963971375.1. NCBI lineage: Eukaryota > Metazoa > Arthropoda > Insecta > Diptera > Syrphidae > Platycheirus > Platycheirus rosarum. The sequence goes on from OZ020507.1 coordinate 94,828,922, forward strand.
TTGTTGTTGTTGTTGTTGTTGTTGTTGTTGTTGTTGTTGTTGTTGTTGTTGTTGTTGTTGTTGTTGTTGTTGTTGTTGTTGTTGTTGTTGTTGTTGTTGTTGTTGTTGTTGTTGTTGTTGTTGTTGTTGTTGTTGTTGTTGTTGTTGTTGTTGTTGTTGTTGTTGTTGTTGTTGTTGTTGTTGTTGTTGTTGTTGTTGTTGTTGTTGTTGTTGTTGTTGTTGTTGTTGTTGTTGTTGTTGTTGTTGTTGTTGTTGTTGTTGTTGTTGTTGTTGTTGTTGTTGTTGTTGTTGTTGTTGTTGTTGTTGTTGTTGTTGTTGTTGTTGTTGTTGTTGTTGTTGTTGTTGTTGTTGTTGTTGTTGTTGTTGTTGTTGTTGTTGTTGTTGTTGTTGTTGTTGTTGTTGTTGTTGTTGTTGTTGTTGTTGTTGTTGTTGTTGTTGTTGTTGTTGTTGTTGTTGTTGTTGTTGTTGTTGTTGTTGTTGTTGTTGTTGTTGTTGTTGTTGTTGTTGTTGTTGTTGTTGTTGTTGTTGTTGTTGTTGTTGTTGTTGTTGTTGTTGTTGTTGTTGTTGTTGTTGTTGTTGTTGTTGTTGTTGTTGTTGTTGTTGTTGTTGTTGTTGTTGTTGTTGTTGTTGTTGTTGTTGTTGTTGTTGTTGTTGTTGTTGTTGTTGTTGTTGTTGTTGTTGTTGTTGTTGTTGTTGTTGTTGTTGTTGTTGTTGTTGTTGTTGTTGTTGTTGTTGTTGTTGTTGTTGTTGTTGTTGTTGTTGTTGTTGTTGTTGTTGTTGTTGTTGTTGTTGTTGTTGTTGTTGTTGTTGTTGTTGTTGTTGTTGTTGTTGTTGTTGTTGTTGTTGTTGTTGTTGTTGTTGTTGTTGTTGTTGTTGTTGTTGTTGTTGTTGTTGTTGTTGTTGTTGTTGTTGTTGTTGTTGTTGTTGTTGTTGTTGTTGTTGTTGTTGTTGTTGTTGTTGTTGTTGTTGTTGTTGTTGTTGTTGTTGTTGTTGTTGTTGTTGTTGTTGTTGTTGTTGTTGTTGTTGTTGTTGTTGTTGTTGTTGTTGTTGTTGTTGTTGTTGTTGTTGTTGTTGTTGTTGTTGTTGTTGTTGTTGTTGTTGTTGTTGTTGTTGTTGTTGTTGTTGTTGTTGTTGTTGTTGTTGTTGTTGTTGTTGTTGTTGTTGTTGTTGTTGTTGTTGTTGTTGTTGTTGTTGTTGTTGTTGTTGTTGTTGTTGTTGTTGTTGTTGTTGTTGTTGTTGTTGTTGTTGTTGTTGTTGTTGTTGTTGTTGTTGTTGTTGTTGTTGTTGTTGTTGTTGTTGTTGTTGTTGTTGTTGTTGTTGTTGTTGTTGTTGTTGTTGTTGTTGTTGTTGTTGTTGTTGTTGTTGTTGTTGTTGTTGTTGTTGTTGTTGTTGTTGTTGTTGTTGTTGTTGTTGTTGTTGTTGTTGTTGTTGTTGTTGTTGTTGTTGTTGTTGTTGTTGTTGTTGTTGTTGTTGTTGTTGTTGTTGTTGTTGTTGTTGTTGTTGTTGTTGTTGTTGTTGTTGTTGTTGTTGTTGTTGTTGTTGTTGTTGTTGTTGTTGTTGTTGTTGTTGTTGTTGTTGTTGTTGTTGTTGTTGTTGTTGTTGTTGTTGTTGTTGTTGTTGTTGTTGTTGTTGTTGTTGTTGTTGTTGTTGTTGTTGTTGTTGTTGTTGTTGTTGTTGTTGTTGTTGTTGTTGTTGTTGTTGTTGTTGTTGTTGTTGTTGTTGTTGTTGTTGTTGTTGTTGTTGTTGTTGTTGTTGTTGTTGTTGTTGTTGTTGTTGTTGTTGTTGTTGTTGTTGTTGTTGTTGTTGTTGTTGTTGTTGTTGTTGTTGTTGTTGTTGTTGTTGTTGTTGTTGTTGTTGTTGTTGTTGTTGTTGTTGTTGTTGTTGTTGTTGTTGTTGTTGTTGTTGTTGTTGTTGTTGTTGTTGTTGTTGTTGTTGTTGTTGTTGTTGTTGTTGTTGTTGTTGTTGTTGTTGTTGTTGTTGTTGTTGTTGTTGTTGTTGTTGTTGTTGTTGTTGTTGTTGTTGTTGTTGTTGTTGTTGTTGTTGTTGTTGTTGTTGTTGTTGTTGTTGTTGTTGTTGTTGTTGTTGTTGTTGTTGTTGTTGTTGTTGTTGTTGTTGTTGTTGTTGTTGTTGTTGTTGTTGTTGTTGTTGTTGTTGTTGTTGTTGTTGTTGTTGTTGTTGTTGTTGTTGTTGTTGTTGTTGTTGTTGTTGTTGTTGTTGTTGTTGTTGTTGTTGTTGTTGTTGTTGTTGTTGTTGTTGTTGTTGTTGTTGTTGTTGTTGTTGTTGTTGTTGTTGTTGTTGTTGTTGTTGTTGTTGTTGTTGTTGTTGTTGTTGTTGTTGTTGTTGTTGTTGTTGTTGTTGTTGTTGTTGTTGTTGTTGTTGTTGTTGTTGTTGTTGTTGTTGTTGTTGTTGTTGTTGTTGTTGTTGTTGTTGTTGTTGTTGTTGTTGTTGTTGTTGTTGTTGTTGTTGTTGTTGTTGTTGTTGTTGTTGTTGTTGTTGTTGTTGTTGTTGTTGTTGTTGTTGTTGTTGTTGTTGTTGTTGTTGTTGTTGTTGTTGTTGTTGTTGTTGTTGTTGTTGTTGTTGTTGTTGTTGTTGTTGTTGTTGTTGTTGTTGTTGTTGTTGTTGTTGTTGTTGTTGTTGTTGTTGTTGTTGTTGTTGTTGTTGTTGTTGTTGTTGTTGTTGTTGTTGTTGTTGTTGTTGTTGTTGTTGTTGTTGTTGTTGTTGTTGTTGTTGTTGTTGTTGTTGTTGTTGTTGTTGTTGTTGTTGTTGTTGTTGTTGTTGTTGTTGTTGTTGTTGTTGTTGTTGTTGTTGTTGTTGTTGTTGTTGTTGTTGTTGTTGTTGTTGTTGTTGTTGTTGTTGTTGTTGTTGTTGTTGTTGTTGTTGTTGTTGTTGTTGTTGTTGTTGTTGTTGTTGTTGTTGTTGTTGTTGTTGTTGTTGTTGTTGTTGTTGTTGTTGTTGTTGTTGTTGTTGTTGTTGTTGTTGTTGTTGTTGTTGTTGTTGTTGTTGTTGTTGTTGTTGTTGTTGTTGTTGTTGTTGTTGTTGTTGTTGTTGTTGTTGTTGTTGTTGTTGTTGTTGTTGTTGTTGTTGTTGTTGTTGTTGTTGTTGTTGTTGTTGTTGTTGTTGTTGTTGTTGTTGTTGTTGTTGTTGTTGTTGTTGTTGTTGTTGTTGTTGTTGTTGTTGTTGTTGTTGTTGTTGTTGTTGTTGTTGTTGTTGTTGTTGTTGTTGTTGTTGTTGTTGTTGTTGTTGTTGTTGTTGTTGTTGTTGTTGTTGTTGTTGTTGTTGTTGTTGTTGTTGTTGTTGTTGTTGTTGTT